>JAOANK020000066.1:780684-792468 GCA_026257165.2 Telfairia occidentalis | reverse complement strand
GAATAACTTCAATAACTACTTTATTGATGATAGAATATGTTTACATGCCACTGAGTTTTAGGACATAAAAACCCAACTGTATTTTATGTCATTCTTCTTTTTCTACAATATACGTTTCTGTAATTTACGTTTACAAATATGGAGAACTTCGATTCCTTGTCAACTAATATATACTATGCCTATAATATATACAGCCGCATATCTCTTATCTCTCATTTGTACATTTTATGCTATAGTTTTGTACATCATATACTCATATTGCTCGAATGAGTTCTTTATTTTTCCTCCCATCTTTATAGGTACCAAATATATTCCTTGTATGTTCTAAATATTCTACACAAGCACATTTATTTTTATGCCAAATTTCAATACATACTACATATGTATTTGTCATACCCACTCACTTAGCCTCTATATTTTCATACAGATAGTCCGTTAATTTCATACGTTTCTACCCTTGAAAATGATCATGATACTTCAATATTTCCTTTACGTATTGTATACGACGGTAATTGGAATGACTAAGACAAGTATGTGAACTACAAAGAATCAAAAATGTTTCATGCTGGCATGTCTTGAACGTACTTTATGGATGCGATAAGGCATGAGTTAGAGATTTAAGCTAATATTGACACACCACACGTATTCCTTACATTGGATTGTCAAATTTCTTTAGAAAAAATATTAGAGTTACCAATGACAATGACGTTAGTTGGTTATACAATATTTTTAGTATTGGGGCTATACAACGTTGTTCTTTAATTCTAGACAGTAGTGGCAGTATATATAGGTGTTTGGATAATTTTCCTCTCATTTCCTCCAGCAATAGTAATGTTGTATCTGAAGGTCGATTTCAGCATTCCATTGATTCAACGTAAATAGGAGACAATTTTCATATTGAAGTCAATAACAAGTTTTACGGGAAGATTAATTTACAAAATGCGCTTCATCTCATTGCCATTAGAAACAATTTCGAATTCAAGACTATAAAATTCAATTCCCAAATTTTGATTTTAAACTGCCTAGTAGATGATTGCCAATGGTAATTTCGTGCATCATTTTTGGGTGACGTTGGAAGTGACATTTCGATTGTTAAAAAGTTTGTAAATGTCCATACATGTGATCTTTACACTTTATTAACTGATCATAGACAAGCAACATTTTCTGTTATTAAGAAGTGTATTAAAAGTAAGAATAGGATTTCTGGTAGTGAATTGAGTAATTCACAAGTCGTAATCTCTTTTATTCGCTCCGAACATGACCTTAATATTAGCGATCTAAAAAGCTGACATGTCAGGAAAGCTACAATAAAAGAAATTAGAGGATCACCAGATGATGTAGACGTTTCCCCTCCATTATTTGCACATATGATAAAGAAAAAGAATCTATGTATGTCATATTTCTTTTTTTACCTAACATCGTATACGAAATTTAATATACTTAAATGAATTTTTCATAATACATTGTATTATTCCATGATCCATCTATGAACTACATAAACTTTTGTATGAATTATTCATAGAACGAATATCGTATTGTTCAAATATTATCTTTTCTTGTAGGCACTTTCACCAGTTACGAACTATACAAAGATGACAGGTTCAAACATTTCTTCATGTTCTTGTCATCTTCTATTTCTGGTTGGCTACATTGTCGTATGTTTTATCTATTGATGGTACTTTTTTAAAGAATAAGTATGTCGACACCTTATTGGCCGCTTGCACTTTAGATGCAAATGAACAGATATTTCCATTGGCATTTTGTGTTGTTGATTGTGAAAAAGATTCGTCGTGGGAGTGGTTTTTAAAACAGTTTAAATTAGACATTGGTGATAGAAAATATTTGATCATTGTTTCAGATCAACATAAAAGTATAGCAAATGGTATTAAGAAGGTTTTCCCTAGTATTTTTCATTGTATATGTATTTATCATTTGCTAAAAAAATTGAAGTTAAAGTATAAGCACAAGTTGGTTGACTATCTATATATGTCATGTGTCATGGCGTATAATGTTGTTGACTTAAAATTTTAGATGAAGCTATTAGAGTCATATGCATGAGGCATTTTAACGAGCTGGAAGAAATCGAATTTGATAAGTGGTCTCGTGCGTATGCACTTCATAGAAGATATATTGTTATGACCACCAATATATCAGAGAGTTTAAATACAATGATCAAGGATGCTCAAGAATTGCCAATTGCTTCTATGTTGGAACTTATTAGAATGATGTTGCAGATATGGTTTTTTAATGCAAAAGCGATGCTGATTTTTAGGTTACCTTATTTACCAAACATGATGAAAAGGAATTGAGAGATTTGATTGAGGATGACCGCACGATGCAAGTAAGTATTCATACTAGTTGAATTCTCCACAATATTATAGTTATACTTAGTGTGAATAATATATTTGCAGTCAATGTCATATATATCTATGTATTATTTAAGCTTTATTGCCATTTCATCATGTTAATATATATATATATATATTTTTTTTCAGGTGTATCAAATCACTAATTTTCTTTACCATGTTGTCCACGGAACAAAATATTACGATGTAGACTTATCTAGTTGGAGTTGCAATTATCGATGTGGGATATTCTTGAAATTCCTTCTTCTCTTACATGCGCTGTATCATCTAAGAAATACTTATCCACTCAAAGTTATGTTAGAAATTCTATTCCAACAAAACTTTACAATTAATATATAGCAAATTGATCAATTTATTCGATAACGAGAGTTTTTGAAATATTCCAGATGATGTCAAGAACATAAAAGTGCTCCCTCCCAATGTCAAACAGTCTGTTGGTCGATCACAGAAAATAAGAATCCTTTCAACCATGGAGTTCAAGAAGCAAGTTAAATGTGGTCGTTGTGGACATATCGAACATAATACGATGACTTGCAAATATTCTATGACCCAATAGATTTTTAATTTTTATTTAATTGGATATATTCATTATATTTTCATCACATAGTCCTTTCATTTTAAATATTTTTTTATTTTTATAACTGCTTAAATGGAAATAAGAGTTTGATATAAGGTATACTATATCAAGCATTTGATACATACTTAATGAACATAAATCTTTTATATTGTTCTCAATTAAATATAAAATTTCACTATATGTAGTATGAATTTTCAATTTATCATGCACCTGATATATAATATTCATACTAGTTATTATTATTTATACTTGTTATTATTGAGTTAACACAGATAAATCTTTTATAATGTTGTCAATTCAATATAGAAATTTCTCTATTTGTAATATGTAATTTCAATCTATCATTGTGAGCTATCAATTACGTTACATCATTACAAGTAATGAACATAAATCTTTTATATTGAATAATTCACTCTACTTTAGTTTGTGATTTTAGCTTTCAAGTAAATCATGTACGTTTTCAAACATGCAATTCTTTTTTTATATTTTCATATTGTCTCACATATTTATTCATACAATAATTCCAAATATTGTTGAATTTCATCTGTAGTCAATTTTCATAAATCATATATAAAGTATTATTAGAAATTATATTCAAACCGGTAATCATTATTATAAAATAAAGGCCATCAAACATCCTTACTAAGAAAAAACGTGATCCAAGAACCGTCGCACACAAGGAAAAAGATTTTTAATTTGCGACATTAAATTGAACGACGAGCATTAACTTCTTCTGAAGTCAATATTTTTTTCTTTTTTTGTTCTTTGGCCGTTTCGAATGTTGATGTGAATGATGACCTCAAAACTCTTGATGACATTACAACTCTTCGTTTACTTTTCTTCTTTGTGCCACCTCTTTGTTTTCTTTGTCATTTATACCTGTTTTTCTAGACATCAATTTATATTCTTTTATTATTCACACAACGTATAAAATTTATATTTTTACATATCGCATGTATATATATGTTTCTTATGCTAAAAAACTTAGTTGTTGTCATACATTTTAAATAATAATTTCAATTACACAACATAGAATATAAGCATATCACATTCATACTCTGTATGGTTATATAACTATTGTAATATGTTGAGCATCATACAACTTTATGTCAATATCATGTACATTCCTCTGTCGTATATTATATATTTTTGACAATAGAATATTTACAATTCCTATTTAAATATACTAAGATTCCTATTTACAATTCACCAAACATTCAGATGTCTCTCAGATATCCTAATATTCTAAATTAAAATCATTTGTTCATACACAAAATAATTTTTTCCATCCTTAAGTAGTATGATTCATAAATACATATCCTTTTTTTATAGTTGCTTTCTACACTATCTTGTCCACCTCTCACAAGAATTTGGTTGATACAATCTCTTCTTCAAGATTCATTTCTTCCCAAAAAAATTTCCTTCAATTTTTTTAAAACAATTTATAAATAATCACAATACAAGTTATATCTTCAATTGATTAAAATAATGTATACTTACCATTAATGATGTTCCATCATGTTCCAATCCATCTTGTGGCTCATTACCACATCCTTCCATTCTAGTTATTTTGTTTCTTTCTCTACGTTCATTTTCTCTCTTTTGGTTCATCATCTTCTTTGTTTTCTCACCATCTGCGTCTCTATCATATTCCTCCCTCCATAGCCTCCATCTTCCCTCACTTCTTCTCTCTCTCCTATTTCTTTATCAATCAATTTTTCAAATTCTTTACCTCGTTCGACAGAACATCTATTTTCTTGTTCAATGCTTCAAAAAAATTCATCAATCTTTCCTTAAACTCCACAAAGAATGCAAGAAATATCGTTGTTATCACATTTTTGCTGTTGTACAACAATCCTGCCTCGTCGTGATGTCTTGGCGGTCCGGCCTCTTTAACGACCTTCTCTTTCCCTTTCATCGAAATGTCTTCATGTTCTTCCACATTCATTTTAAATGTTTCAAACATAAATAACATTAAAAGAATGTAATTCGCACACGATATGATTAATATGAACCATGGAGATTAATAGGAAAATGTAAATTGAATTCAAACTTACATTATCATTGTCAAAATTTTTTGTTGCTAGTTCCTTCCATTCAGGTTTAACATCCATTGCCCAATTCTTCTTTTCCAGTACCCTTGAATTGACCTTTTTGACACAACAGGTAGGCTTCGAGCTAAACATGGGTATGCACTTGCATGCTCAGTCTATAATAGCATATGGAAATCTATCATTCCAACTATTGATACCTCTGGATTCTTGATTGAATCTATTGTAATATTATATGCCCAACGCCCCCATGGGTACTTCTCAAACTCTTCATTGTCATCTAGCAAATATAAGTACTCTGACTCTAAAACGAATCCCAATTTGTTTTCCCAATATGAATTTGCAAGGTGTAGCTTAGCCAAGTTCAATTTAGCTTTTTTTTTTTTTGTTTACTTTGCCTTCTAATGATGTTGTACAATATTTGACTAGGAAACTTTTTTATTTTAAGATCTAAAAAATTACTTAAGCAAGTATTCCTAAATTTTATGAGGTTTTTCTTGTTTAATTTCTTTTTGATTTGTGTTAGAAACTCCAATCATCCATAGATCACCAATTTTTTGCATGCTTGACCATTTTGCCCTTGGCAACAACGATGGTGCAACCTATATCCATGCCACCATTATTTCAAACAGTGAATATATAAAATGTACCAACCCATGATTTTTTCATTGCAATAAAGTATTTTTATCTTACATCAATATTGCAATCATACATGAATATATTGATTTAAATTAATCACATAATTTAAATCTGTTTAAGTTTTCTTGCTACCATTAAAGCACTATTCTAATTTCTTTAAGTTAACACACAATAAACACACATGACATCTATTACGCATCATCTTTTTCAATTTTTCATGCTCATTCGTACAGTCAAAATAGTAATTAACCATATTTATTTGATAAATCATTTCGAAAAAAATACTGTAATTATGGAATATATAAATCATTGAGTATAGTAGAATAGATTAATTTTGTAATTTTAAGATCATACCGTTTATTACATAAATTTAGACCATGCATATATATTTGTACCATGTATATTTTTTTCTTCTCATATATATTGGTTATATTGGGTCAAAGGCAAGTTTGAAAAATACTTTGTCATCATATTAATACAGGGTCGTAATATATGAATCATATAATGAAGTTTTAGTATTTATTTCATATGATTTGAAAACTAATACATAAATTTTATAACACATACCACGTTTACATTAGATCTATCTTTTTCACCTTCATCCCTCCTTCCAAATTTTATTTTTTTCTGTTGTGTTTTCTTGCAATAATAATAAACATGTATTCAGTATTTATGTTTATTTATGAATCATAATGTATCAATAATATCTATATCTGATACCTGAATCTGCGTCTTTTTTTTTTCAGTTTTTTTTTTCCTCTTGTTTCTCATTGTTTTGATGTGTCTCCTGTCAAATAACAATTTTCTTAACTAATTGTGAATGAAAAAATCATAACATAATAAAGTTCGTAGTATATAAATTTCATACTGTCTTTTTTTAGCTTTTTCGGTTGCCTCTTTCTCAGTGGCACCATATCTTCTCAGAATCATTTTATTAATTATAAATTTGTTAAATTTGTATTAAATATATCATTATTAATATAATACCTGTGATTCATGCTCTTCATTCAATCTCTTTCTTTTTTCTGTCTGTCTCTATATTCCATCTATTCTATGCCTCTCTCTCCAATTCGCTCTTTAGATTGTATATCTTCTTCCATTCATTTTTCAGCATTTGCACTCATTTATTTCTTCTAGTATTGGATCATCATATTTTTCTAGTTCTTGTCAGAATAGTTCTAATTAATTAATAACATTCTATAATCTATATATATTAAGGAAATTTATAAATAAGAATTACCTCATTCCATATTCCAATTTATGTTACTACAATTTCAGCAGTTCGTAAAATTTCATTAAGTACGTGCGTTTGAAGTGGTTGTATTTACAAAACTATTTGAGTTTGTACATTTTCATCATCTTCTACAACACTTGATTTGGCTATATATTTTGCTCTATTTGCCCTCATTTTTCAAATATTGCCAAATAATTTGTTGTAGAAACTTGATTCAATTGGTATTCCCAACTTCGGTCATTTACCATTACTACTATCTTGTTATTTTCATAATGTATGATAGGTTGTAAAACAATTAATACTTTTAAATTCTTGCATCTACGACAAGCTTCATACCTCTCATGCATTTAATTCAACTAATTTCGATTTTTTGTTTTTTGAATTTTCTCCCCTCTCCGAATTATTAAGTATCATTTCACTTCTTTTTTTTGCTTTTCCTTTCCCTTTGTTTCCTCTTTTACCATCTACAAAACATACAACAAACGGATTTCAAACAAATACGATTTACTTACACAGTTACACAGATGTATTCATACAATAGTTATAAATTTCATATAATCTCAATTATTAAACAACAGAAAGAGATTTTAGGGCCGCTTGCATGGATAGCAAAATAGACAAATTTATTAGCAAATATAGAAAAGGTTTATGGGTTTTGCAAAAATAGAAAAACTCGGTGGGCAACCCAAAATAATAATGTCAAATGACCACGTTACCCTTCATTTGGCGCTCGAATGAACACGCTCTGAAACCCCCGCTCCCACGTTTCTCACCACATCCGTTCGACTTCATCACAAGTAGATCGCACGCAATCTTCATTTATCACTTTCTTTCTTCTTCTAGATTCTTTATTTTTCACTTTCATCTTCTTTTCACATTCTTCTTCGTTTCGTTTTGTTTCACTTCACTTCGCTTCTCATTTTGTACTTGCCATCGCCGTAGCATTTTAACAAAAATCAAAGGTACTTTGCATGACTTCTTTGTTTCTCATTCGCATGATTTTTTCTGTTTTTGTTTTGAAACTTTCAAAATATATTAGGTCTATCAAACGTATAGTATAGAATTCTGTTTTTATTTTGAAACTTTTAAAATAAAATAGGTATATCAATCGTTAATTATTAAGTATATCAAACATATTTCTCTGTTATGTGGAACTGTAACCTTCTAGTTTTAGGTATGTTTTTCTTGTTTTTCTCTGTTTTTGTTTTGAAAGTTCTAACAAATATTAGGTATATCATTCGGTTGTTTCACTGATTACTATTTTAGATCTTTCATATTTCAAAAATGGAAATGTTGATTTATATGGTTTACATGATTGGCGTTAATTGATTTGCTTGATTTATATGGTTTAAATGTTGATTTCCTTTGTATGTTCTATGGAAAATGATGTATATTTATGATTGATATCTTTCTCTATTTTTGTTTTTGAAACTTTCAAAAGAAATTAGGTTTATCAAACCTAAATTATTAGGTATATCAAACATATTTCTGTGTTCTACGGAATAGTAACCTTCTAGTTTTATTTATTCTATCTTGTTTTTCTATATTTTTTGTTTTGAAACTTTTAACAAATATTAGGTATATAATCATGTATCATTGATATTTGCTTTAGATTTTTCATATTTCAAAAATGAAAATGTTGATTTACATGATTTACATGATGTGCATTAATTGATTTACTTGATTTACATGATTTAAATGTTGATTTCCTTTGTATGTTCTATCTTAAAGTAAAAGATTTACTTATTTTTTCATATATTAGAAAAAATTAGAGGGAAATAATAAAGACAATACTAAAAAAATGATTACAAAAAATCAACAAAAAAAGAGGAAATAAATCTAATGATGAGGGTACTTCAAAGAGAAGAAAGACAAAGAAACATTTCAAAGATGAAGAAAGCAGCGCACATAATCATATTTGTATATTTTTCTTATTCATTTGTAACTATATGAATTTATTATATCACTCATAAAAAGAGCTTTTTTTTTATGTGAAATTGATGAAAACCCGATATTTAAAGGTCGGTAATGTTAGAAGACGACTGTCGGTATCTGATGGTAAGATACCTACGGTCGGTATATCTTTGAAAGCGAAGACGGAGAGAATAAACGGACTCTTCGAGGGCTACTTAAGGCACTTTAGTGGAAACCAGTAGGACTGGAGCTGTTGGATGTTGCTCAGTGCTGCTATAACTTAACAACCAAAAAGCTCTGCGTCGAACTTCAGCCCCTTCGAGTTGGCCACGAGGCAACAGCCTCTGACGCCCCACACCATTGCGGCTGGAGGGGTCTTGCCCATCAGCCTACTTTGCCAAGAGGTGGGGCAGGAGCGCAACGACCTAGCCCAAACCCACTTAGATGAAGCTGCAAGGCGTATGAAGGGAGCGACGACCCTTCTTGAAGATCACTCCAAAAGATCAACCTAACCTAGCCCAACCTACTTAAACAACCTAAAGGCTTGGCCCGGTCTGAAGGAAGAAGAAAGTCGACCTTGTAGAGAAGCGGATAGGAGAGGTAGCCTATAGACTCAAGCGATCAGCTCGGTGAAAACTCACCCCGTATTCTATGTGAGTCAGTTGACTTCGATTAGACCAGACCGACCCTGAGAGGAACGTGCCCACGAGGGCACCGCCAGATGTTGTAGATGAACTTCCCCAAGAAGAAGTTTAGTATATCATAGCTGACCGCACCATGGGCGGGACGGGACCATACACCCACTACACGAGTAGAATACTACTTAGTCAAGTAGAAGGGCCAACCTGAGAGCGAGGCAAGCTGGGAACGGGCTGAAACTTACGATTCGAAGACAAAGTCAGAGACTACTGGACGTCTCGCAGAGCGACTCTCAACGAGGACGTTGAGACTTTTCGAAAAAAACCATCTTTTTTTTTTGGCTTAATCCGCACTAAAGATCAAGGAGTACAAGTGTACTCCGGCTAATAAGGGAAAGGTTTTTTTTTCTAATCCAAGTTTGACTCTGATTAGATCCTTAGCGCAAGCGCTAAGTAAGCAAGCTACCTTATGTAATGTAAAAAAAAACCGAGGAAAATAACGTCAAGTAGAAACGAACAAGGTCTTACGGCACGATCACTATATCTCTTTTCTTTTTCTTTATCTCTCCTCTATAGAAAGAGGGGAGCGTGGTATACCTGATCGTTTGGTCAACGAGACGTACGTAAGCCGACCATGTATATGTTCTTTGGAGCTCGAACCCATAAATAGAATGAAATGAAATAATGGTGAGCCTAGGGCGACGAACATGGTTCAAGGGTGTCTATACAAAGCCCTTCTCTTCTTCACTCAAAGAGGCAATGCACTCTTTGATTTGAATGGTACTTTCTTGATAAAGAATGCATTTTTTGGTTAGAAGTTAGACGGACTAACTAAAAGGAAATGCCACGCTCCGCGTGTCACGAGATATGGGGCGTTCTAATCGAAGGGTCATACTTCTCGGCCCTATTACGGTAAGGCCAATGCACCAGCCAGCCGGTGTGGTGGCGAACACGCTGTGCTGTAAGCGAAGCTGTTCACCTTGTAGACGGAGGAGATATAGAAAGTGTGCCGTGCTTGATTCATAAGATTCTATAGTAGCACTAGTATATTATTTTATTTCACTTAGCCTGCCTCTCCCATGACTTTCCGGACCAACCAACCCGGATCTGCCCTCGAAAGTCTCTCTGCATTTTGGGAGCGGAGCATGCAAAATAGAGCAATGGATCTTCGGCCGAATTCAATTTTGAATGGCACGACTCTTTCGATTTTTGTGCTGGCATTTGAGTTGTCTCTCCTCCTCTTTCAATCGACACACTCGACACAGATAGGCTCCGGTGGCCCCGGCTTCTGCCTCTATCAGGCGGCGGCAGCCCCACCTCCACAGCCACAGCATGGAGGAGCAGCTCCTTAATCCGCACTACAACCAATCCACATTTTCTCCAGATCGATATATGATGCTAAACCGAAACCGAGCTCGATCGAGAGGGCAGCCCCTTTGTTGGCTCTTCGAGACAAAAGCACTCATAGGAATGGTGCTAATTCCCATGTTCTTTCGAGTCTCGTTTGGTTTCGAGAGCCTCCCCCTCCCCGTCCCTTACTCGTCTTTTGACAGCCGTCATCCTGGATTTTTTTTCCGTATGCCGGGGAAAGTGTCTCACCTTTCTACATTCATTCTTAGAAAAATTTCCTCGGGTCTCTATAAAACAGAATGAAAAGCCGGGGTAGAAGCACAAAAGGAGAGAGGAAAAGTCGAAAGGGGGGAAGAAGTGACGTGCTAGTTCTTAGTGAAACTTCTTTATCTAACTCTCATTTTGGAGTGGTTTCTTTGGAAAGAAAGACAAAACTTCCCTTTCTTTCAGTTTTTTCTTTTTTATCTCTTTGACGAATTTCGTTTTTGCCAGAGAGATTTTTTTTGAAAGATTCTCCCGTCTCGTCTCAATCATTCAAAAAGAGAAAGAATCTAAATAAAGGCGCATACGCGCCCCACTACTTCTTCATTCAGGGGGGGGGAGACGGGACTCATTACTTCCCACTGGGCGAGAGGTGCACCTACCCACTCATCAATCACGGTGTTCCGCTGACTTGCACTGATAGACCCCTATTGTATTGGAATTAGGCGCCCATCTGTTTACTGTTGTCAACTAATCTCTTCAATGTTCAATTCGACTCAATGTTAGAACATTTCTGTGAATGCTATTCTGATTTAAGTGGTCCTATTCTGTGTCCCGTGCTAGGAAGCATTACTCCTCTTTTCATTCCAAATTCAAGAATACGACCGATACGATTGATTGGTCTATGTGCCTCTCTTATTACTTTTTTGTATCCCCCTGTTCCTCGGATACAATTCGATCCTTCTACGGCCAAATCTCAATTTGTGGAAAGCCTTCGATGGCTTCCTTATGAAAACATCAATTTTTATTTGGG
>JAOANK020000066.1:761903-772371 GCA_026257165.2 Telfairia occidentalis | reverse complement strand
CACCAATCAAGGGATCCCACCATCCCGTTCCAAGGCTGGAGAATAGTCGGGAAGACACTAGTGGTGGTTCGGGAGCTGATTGGAGCACATATCTGCTGGAGATAGAGGAGGATTTGATCATCAAAGGTGAGTTTTCGAAATTCTCTGTTTTTCCTCCATACAAGCTTGATTTTCCTTAGTTAAATTGAGCTAATTAGAGTGTTTTGATCCTTATTCCATTGCACATGTATGATGATACACCCTTCACACCCAACCCCTACCTCCACCTCATCTGCGTCCACGCCTACTGGCTCCACGTTCTCGAGATGGCATGATCTAATTACTAGCTTAAATCAGCTAACTAACGCGTACATTTCACCACTCTCTTTGACAAAATACTACACTATAGCGTGCTCAAATACAATTCATAAAATCGCACAACATGTTAAAATTTACATCAACATGTTTGTCCAATAAAAATAAAAATTCAATTATTCAATCTTACTAGAATAACACACCTTGATGATGTAGTTACTATTTGGCCGTGACGCCTACTTATGACTTAACTATGCTTATGATGTAAGCAGTCTATAGAACCCCAAACTAGGCTCTGATACCAACTCTAACTACTCGACTTAAAATAACCTTAGGACCGTTACTTCATGCATGCTTTTTACATTTAAAAGAAGTTTTCAACAAATCTTGAATTGGGATCCCAAGAAAACACAGTAACACAAGAAGTAACTAAAAGATAAACATTTAATACAGTTTGAATTTCAAATACATGAATCCTAAGCCTAATGCAAAAATTTAAAACAACTCATGATCATGGCACATAGGAACCCTTCCTCATCATCCATCACGACAGTTATTGTCGTGATGGATGATGAGGAAGGGTTCTACCTGAAAAAATGTTTAAAAGAAAAGGTTGAGTATTTTTAATAAATACCTAGTAAGTGACCCAACTTACGTGGTCAGATCTACAAACACATACATTCGCGCAACTCATGGTATGGACTTTCGGTACCTATTATTCATTGGTTGACAGTATACTGTACTTCACATGTTGGATGAACAACAACCTTTATCCCACCATGGTGTCATCTCGCTTTGGGTACCATTGTTGGCCCTCAAAATAGTTGGTGGCATCTGAATGCATCTGATGCTAGATGACACTCATTCAGTGCAGCCGAATCTCGCCCAACACCGACCGTTAAGGTGTGGGAGGCAGTTGTCATCTCTTATAATCATGGTTCATGGTTTTATGATTCATGCAAAGTCCCACACACATACGACATGAAACTTAATATTTACATCATGCATGTCATACCACATTGTTCAACATAAATGTATCGTATATCAGCAAACAATTCCCAAGGATTCCAACATGTGCATATAATACATTATCATCATGCCAACATACCATAAACATAACATAGTGACTTCACACATATAAGCAGTTTACACTATACTTTTTGACAATTAACATATAATTAAGCTTTCTCATGCAAACATCATCCAACCTAAGCCCTTAACGGGTCCGTAAGTGAAGTAACTTACCTCAAGCGATTCCTACGTACTTCCCCAACGACTCGGTTAAAATAAGCTTGACCAACCCAAAGTCAAACATGAAATTTATTTTAAAAAATCAACTTAAACTAACTTTTAACAAATTTCGAGGCTAGACCTAGGGACAACTCAGCACGAAAAGCTTACTGCTTAGAACAACCAACCCCATGTTCCCCAATTTTTGAGTCACACACCTTCAGATCTAAAACTTCAGGTCACTACGGTTCCAACGCCACCGACCATGCACCCAACCGATGTTCCACACGCAGCCAAAATTTGGCGTTTGTAGCCCACTCGCCACTGCAGACAGCGACTTTCTGCTATGCGTGGGGCCTCACCCCTACTCTATTCGACGTTCTGTTTCCACCAACATGTAGATCCACTCTTCAAGGTCCTTTTGTACCTTTCGTTGTACTAAAAAACCCTTTTTTGGCCGAAACAAAGAAGGAAAACATGATTAATGGCCATATCAAACAAAATCAAAAAATAACACACCAATCAACGCTCTTACCTTCTAGATCTAAAGTTTTCCACTGCCTACAACCGCCCACTGCTGAAAACAAGAAAAATCTGTTTGATTTGTGAAAAAAAAAAGACAAGAAAAGGCTCCCAAAACACAAGAAACACCTACCCGAGCCTTCTACCTCCGATCCCAAGCACCAATCCAGATTTGGAGGGGCTACTGCTATTGCTATTGTTGCTGGAGGCAGTGTGGCCGACAAGAGAGATCTCAAGAGAGGGAGGGAGGCATGAGAG
Source organism: Telfairia occidentalis (assembly GCA_026257165.2). NCBI lineage: Eukaryota > Viridiplantae > Streptophyta > Magnoliopsida > Cucurbitales > Cucurbitaceae > Telfairia > Telfairia occidentalis. The sequence continues at coordinate 770,067 of JAOANK020000066.1, read as the reverse complement.
AGTGAGAGAGAATTGTGAAGAGGGAGGCTACTTCTCCCTTTGAAATTTTGATAAGAAAATAAGGAAGTAGGCTAGGGCTTCATACTTAACCTTAAATAGGATACACACGCTCACCCTAACCCTATTCCACCTTAAGTTATTTACACCAACGCCAATGAACCAAAAAATTTATTCTCTTTTCCATAAACCCCTAAAACAAATTACTAAATTCCTCTTCAAATTAACCCAATTAATAAATCAATTCCATCATTTTTATTTTTCACCTTTTACTAACTTAAAAAATTAAAAAGATAAATCATCATCAAACTTTAAATTCTTCAACAACCAATAATTCAAAAATCCAAATTATAAAAATATTTTCATCACAACATAAACTAAAATTAAAACAATTAAACGGGGTGTTACACGAATTCCTTTATCAATGATTTGGTGAATGGATCTATGTTAAATTTGTCGATACATGTATCAATCAAATGAATTTCGTTAGGATGAGGCTCATCAATTTAAGTAAGATCGGTCTTATGATGAAACAATTCATTGCATTGATCAAATACAATATCAATAAACCATTATACCTATACTCATTAGATAAATCCATCCAATTTTTTGTTCCTAACTGAGCTACTATGTGAATAAGATATATTTACGTACATATCTTATTATTTATAATTTATAATAATTATATACACTAGACTCATTGTGGTTAGTGGTTTATTCAAAAATTGAATCAAATAAGCCTTTTTAACTCAATGGTAGAGTAATGTCATGGTAAGGCGTAAATCATTGGTTCAAATCCGATAAGGGGCTTTGTCTTTTCTCATAAAACCCAGTCGTAGTATTCATATTTGATTGAAGGGAGAATAGACGACATCTTGTTTTTTTTTTGTAATAAAAAAGTAAAAACCATATAATTGAATGAAATTAGAAAAAGTTATCTTTAATTATAACAAGTTATTATTATAATGAATAATATAATAGTAATTATAGTTAGAAACTCATAACTGAGAATTATATAGTGGGCATATTTGTTTATTATTTTATTCTAGATTTTATTCTAATCATTAGAATAGATTCAAATAATCTTTCAGGATTCATTAGAATCACGATAAGCCGTTTCCTTGAATTCCTAAATATTCCTCTTTTTCATTATTCCAATCAATTATAAAGATTCGAAATCAACAAAGAAAAAAGTAGGTGGACCTAACCCGTTGAATCATGACTATATCCACTAATCTGATATTCAAATTCAATGAGGATTAAATTAGAACAATGGATCTTTTTTATTTCATTTTCATATATTTTTTTACTTCATACACAGAAATCTATAGTTATTTTCGATTAAATCCTCTTGTTTGTAGACATTCTATAGAAAAAAATTGCTATTTCCCTTTCTCCACAGAGAAACATTTATTCCAAGTCACGACATATGAGCCGTTTAAAAATATCTTTCTTTGATTCCATAATAGATGATAAGATGATAGAGGATAAGATTAATTTCTATCTATATAAGATATTTTCTATCTATATAAAAAAGATAGATTATATATAAGATGACAACTCCATGTGCCAAATATTTCCATATTAATACATATTCAATTTTTGTTCCAACAATGTGATGAATAATGAAGACGAGAACGATACTTTCCTTCACAGTATTGAGTTCATAATATTGATTTAGATCAGGTTATGGATCAATCAAAAAATAATTTTTATATTCGAAACCCATTAGAAAGAAGGGACAATAGAAATCATATAGAAATGATAGACTTGAAGGCCCTGAAAATGCTATGAGGTGTTCGAAAATGGTTGAAGTTAGTTGAATAGGAGGATCACTATGACTATAGTTGTTGGTAAATTTACCAAAGATGAAAATGATTTATTTGATATTATGGATGACTGGTTACGGAGGGACCATTTCGTTTTTGTAGGTTGGTCTGGTCTATTGCTCTTTCTGTGTGCCTATTTTGCCTTAGGAGATTGGTTACAGGTACAACCTTTGTAACTTCATGGTATACCCATGGATTGGCAAGTTCCTATTTGGAAGGATGCAACTTCTTAACCGCTGCAGATTCTATTCCTGCTAATAGTTTAGCACACTCTTTGTTGTTACTTTAGGGTCCTTAAGAACAAGAAGATTTTACTCGTTGGTGTCAATTAGGTGGTTTGTGGACTTTTGTTGCTCTCCACGGTACTTTCGGACTAATAGGTTTCATGTTACGTCAATTTGAACTTGCTTGATCTATTCAATTGCGACCTCATAATGCAATCGCATTCTGGTGTCCAATTGCTGTTTTTGCTTTTGTATTCTTGATTTATCCACTAGGTCAGTTTGGTTGGTTCTTTGCGCCTAGTTTTGGTGTAGCAGCTACATTTCAATTCATCCTCTTTCTCTAAGGGTTTCATAATTGGACATTGAACTCAATTCATATGACGGGAGTTGTCGTGTATTGGACACTGCTCTGCTATGCGATATTCATGGTGCTACCGTTGAAAATACCTTATTTCAAAATTGTGATGGTGCAAATACATTTCGTGCTTTTAACTCAACTCAAACTGAATAAACTTATCTAATGATCACTGCTAACCGCTTTTGGTCCCAAATCTATGGGGTATCTTTTTCCAATAAGCGTTGGTTACATTTCTTTATGTTATTTGTACCAGTAATAGATTTATGGATGAATGCTCTTGGAGTAGTTGGTTTGGCCCTGAATCTACGTGCCTATGACTTTGTTTCTCAGGAAATCCGTGCAGAGGAAAATTTTGAATTTGAGACTTTCTATACCAAAAGTATTCTCTTAAACGAAGGTATTCGTGCTTGGCCTCAAGAAAACGTTATATTCCCTGAGGAGGTTCTACCCATGGAAATGCTCTTTAATGGAACTTTAGCTTTAACTGGTCGTGACCAAGAAACCACTGGTTTCACTTGGTTGACCAAGAATGCCTGACTTATCAATTTATCTGATAAACTACTGGCGGCTCATGTAGCCCATGCCGAATTAATCGTATTATGGATCGAAGCAATGAACCTATTCGAAGTGGCTCATTTTGTACCGGAGAAGCCCATGTATGAATAAGGATTAATTTTACTTCCCCACCTAGCTACTCTAGGTTGGTAGGTACGTCCTGGTGGGGAAGTTATAGACATCTTTTCGTACTTTGTGTTGGGAAAACTTCACTTAATTTCTTCTGCAGTAATGGGTTTTGGAGGTATTTATCATGCAGTTCTAGGACCCGAGACCTTTGAAGAATCTTTTCCATTCTTCGATTATGTGTGAAAAGATAGAAATTAAATGACTACCATTTTGTGTATTCGCTTAATTTGGTTAGGTATAGGTGCTTTTCTTCTAGTATTCAAAGCTTTTTATTTTGGGGGCGTATATGATACCTGGCCTCAGAGGGGCAGGGGGGAGATGTAAGAAAAATTACCAACTTGACCCTTAGCCCAAGTGTTATATTTGGTTATTTACTAAGATCTCCTTTTGGAGGAGAAGGATGGATTGTTAGTGTAGATGATTTGGAAGATATAGTTGGAGGGCATGTATGGTTAGGTTCCATTTGTATACTTGGTGGAATTTGACATATCTTAACTAAACCCTTTGCATGGGCTTGCCGTGCCCTTGTATGCCCTGGAAAAGCTTACTTGTCTTATGTAGAGTAATATTATATGGTTACAATTCTACCATATATTTGTTTTTCATTTCGTCGAAAATCGACTTTATGGTATAGACACTTAGGACCTCCCCTTCTTTGTCATGCAGTAATGATTCCTCTAGCATTATGACCTTTACTACAACAATGCTGTTCATAGATCAAATTATTTCATGAATTGGATTTTACTTGACTGTCTACGGCTCCATTGCCTGTGCTCGGGGTAGAAGTTTTGTATAAATGTATCGCCATGCTATTAAGTATTTTGATTTAAGTTATTTTCTTTATAAGAGAAGGAATAGAATAACTCGGTTGAAGCGTCATGATCATACATCTATAATGTTGTATGTCCTATAATATGTCTCATTCTTCTACCCTTTTTTCGAAGTTGATGACTATTCATAGCTATTACCTTGACACCAAATAAGAGTTCGACCCAATGCTTTATTTTTGTCCTAGTTGATTCTAATTCAACATTAAAAGTATATTGATTTTTCCCCAATAACCGAATACTTTTATCTATAAATACTGCATATTTGATTCCATTCATAAATTTTCTTCCCTATGAGTTCGAGTCTCAATAAGAATGCTAATTCTTACTGTTCACATGTTATGATATGAATATACCATACCAATTCGTTATGCATGGATGATGAGATTCCATCCATACAGAGCTAATTCCAATAGACTTATTAGAGGGTCCCATTAGCGTGCATTCAACAAGAATTGAATCTACGAATTTGCCAAATATAAGTTGGGTGCTTTAACCATTCAGCCAAGGATGCTCAACAGGGATCCTCGTACATGGTAAATAACCAAATTCCAATTGAAATCAAATCTTTAGGATAAATCAAAGCAATTTAGGAGGACTCAATGAAAAAACATAAATTCAAATCTTAGATTTTCTTGATCTCAAATGACAGTACAAACATTACAAACATACAGTAAAGTTGCATTGGGCTCTATTTATTGAGAATAGAGTATCAAGTATTTGTAAGGTTCCCTTTACTCATTACACTTTTTTAGTGATCTTGAAAGAAGAGGTCAGTATTGGGGATTTAATGTAGGGCATTGCCCGTCTTTACATGGGTCCATAGTTCAACTACCTTTTTTGATGATGGGCCATGCCTATCACCTTTTCCATCTACTATCCCCTCCTTTACTTTTTAACGATGGGCAATGCCCGTCACCTGTAGTATTTACTTTCTTTTTTATATAAGTAATTTTGATTCTACTTTTTTTGGCCTCCTTAACTAAGAAGCTGTAAAACATAATGAATTTAATATACTAAAATATAATCGAACTAAAATTTAATATAGAGTACAAATAAACAAGATTCTCAAAATAAATAAATAGTGACAATTAATTATTGAGCCCATTTTAGATGAATTCATGTGAAAAGGGTAAACATAAATTGTGTAGTATTTGAGTCATAAACCTTAAAAATATAAGTTTTGTTTTTGGTAAGTAAACAAGACATATAAGCTTTTGGTAATTTATTATGAAGTTATAACTATTTGTGTTTTGTTTTGTTGATATATAATATTTTTCTGTTATGATTTTTTTTTTATATAGCCATTAATTTCATTTTCTTTTTTACATCAATTTTCATGTTTTTTTTTTCTTCTTCTTCCATGTTGAGCTCAACTATGGTAAGTTAATGTTGGCTTTTTTTCCGTTAATCTAAAATTAATTAATTTTAATTAATTAATTTTTGGATGATACCAAACAAGATTTTTTTTCTTGACAACTTTAGTATTTGAATAGTTCATTGAGTAGAGCTCGAAACAAAGATTCTCACGCCTTTTGAATTACCCAAGTTGGAGCTCAAACGAAAAAATTATGGCCAAAACAAGTTTGACGTAAAATACACAACGCCGATGACATGGAGGTTGAATCAACAACCCAAAAAAATGTGCGAGCGCCATGTGGCAAGTTGCAGAGGATTGACGCGGACGAACAATATACTGATGGTGGCAAAAAAAGTCTAATTCACTTGGCACGAATCTTTTTTTAATATATATATATGTAGCAAACAGTAACATTATCATTATTTTATATTATTTATATTTGTCGAATCAAACGGCAATATGTGATGAAGTTTTTTCATTAAATATATTATGTTTAGAAAACAATCATTTGCTTTTTATTTATTAAAATTTTTTTTTTTAAAAAAAATGCCACCAAAGAGGAGCATAATTGTAAAAAACAATGTTAGAATATTCGAGCATATTCGTAAATAAAGTCGGATTGCAGGGGTAAAGTAGGAAAAAAAATTATTCGATAAAATTAAATTGAAACGGAGAAGGATAGCTTTGCTTCTCCGTATCAATTGAATTTTATTTTTTCCGTTTCATTTTAATTTTATCGGATGTCTCTAAAGAGACAATAACACAATTGAATACTTTGTCATATAAAGAGTAAAACCAAATAAAATCCAAGCGATGTGTGACAAATTAGTATTGGGGATTTAATGTCGGGCATTGCCTATCATGAAAAGCGCCCATTGTTTCTACTACCTTTTTTTGATGACGAGTCGTGCCTGTCACCTTTTCCATCTATTATCCTCTGCACTTTAGTTGTCGTCGGCCCATTTTAATAACGAGCAATGTCTGTCACCTGTACTATCTACCATCGTTTCTATATAAATAATCTAGAATCTAAGAAGTGGTAAAACATGATGAATTTAATATTCTAAACTACAAACGAACTAATATTGAATGTAGAGTACAAATAAACACGATTCTCATAATAAATAAAGAGTACCAATTAATAATTGAAGCCAATTTAGATAAATTCATGTGGAAAGGGTCTATAAAATTTTAACATTATCATTTTGTTTGGGGATAAATTAAGTCAAAATATTATTTACTTTAAACAACGATTCCCACACCTTTTGAATTACCTAAGTCGGAGCTCAAACAAAAAATGTTATGGCCAAAACAAGTTTGACGTAAAATACTAGACGTGGATGACGTAGCAGTTGAATCAACAATGTCAACAATGTGCGTGTGCCATGTGGCAAGCTAAAGAGGATTGACGCGGACGAACAATGTACTGACACGTGGCAAAGAAGTCTAATTAAAACAAAGATGTATTTTTCAAGTGTAACATTTTTTAAATATTTATTTTAATATTATTTTATTTGGACCAATGAGAGAGTGATGCATGACATGAATTTTTTTAATATATATATCTGGAAAATGGTAACATTATTATTATTTTATGTTATTTATATTTGGCGAATCAAACGGCAACATATGTGACAAAATATTTTTGTTAAATATATTATTTATAGAAAACAATCATTTGGTTTTTATTTATTAAAAAAAAAATTAAAAAAAAAATATGCTACCAAAGAGAAGTATAACTGTAAAAAACGACGTTGGAATATTGGGGCATATTTGTAAATAAAGTCAGATTGTAGGGATAAAGTAGGAAAAAAAGTTAGGATGCGATAAAATTAAAGTGAAACAATTCTCTATATAATAGTAACACAATTGAATACTTTGTTATGTCAAGAGTTAAACAAAATAGAATCAAGCGATGTGGGACAAATTAGTATTGGAGATTTCGTGTTGGGCATTGCCCGTCACCTATACTATCTACTGCCTATTTTTATATAGCTAATCTAGATTCCACTACCTCTTTTTCCTGCTTATCTAAGAAGCAGTAAAACATGATGAATTTAATATTTTAAAACATAAACAAACTAATATTCAACGTAGAGTACAAATAAACAAGATTCTCATAATAAACTAGAGTGACAATTAATAATTAACCCCAATTTAGATGAATTCATGTGGAAATGGTCCATAAAATTCTAACATTATCCTTTTTTTTTTTTTAATGAATTAAATCCAACTATTATATACTTTAAAAGATAAATTATATAATATTTGAGTCATTTAATTTTTTAACTGTAAAAACATAGTTTTGTTTTGGTAAGCAAACACGGCTTACATGTTTTTCGTAATTTGACATAAAGTTATAATTATTTGTATTTTGTTTTGTTGATACACAATGTTTTTCTATTATGATTTTTTTTATATATCCATTAATTTCATTTTCCTTTAGTGACATCATTTTTCGTAATTTTTTTTTCTCTTCTTCCACCTTGAGCTCAACCATGGTAGGTGAGTCTTGGTTTTTTTGTCCTTAATCTAAAATTAATTAATATTTTGATGTTAACAAACTAGATTTTATTTATTGACAACTTTAGTGTGTTAAATAGTTCATTGAGTAGAACTTGAAACAACTATTCACATGGCTTTTTAATTACCCACGTTAGAGCTCAAACGAAAGAGTTATAGCCAAAATAACGTTGACATAAAATACCCCACGCAGATGAGTAGCGGCTGAATCCACAATGCCAACCAATGTGCGTGCACCACGTGGCAAGCAGTAGAGGATTAACGCAGATGAACAGTGTACTGACACGTGGTAAACAAGTCTAATTAAAAAAAATGCTTTTTTTCTACTGTAAGTTTTTTAAAATATTTATTTTAATATTATT
>JAOANK020000066.1:659093-676202 GCA_026257165.2 Telfairia occidentalis | reverse complement strand
TTTTAGTGATTCTATTGATGAGAGGACATGCCTTGCTATCAAATTGGGATCTTTTATCTAACTGTGTCTATATTTCCAAATGTTATTTCTGCTTTATTGAGCCATGTATAACATTGGGTATTTGTCAGTCACTGCTCATTGACTTCGGTAATGCTTTTATGCTTTCTTCAATATTTTGTATCTCTGACGCTGAAGTCATCTTTCTTATGTGAGTCGTGATTATACTTTCACTGTCACTTCACTGTTTACTTGAAGATAACATTTGTTGATTTCAAGTGGTTGTCCTAATTCCTGTGAGAAACTCTTCAAGACAAATAAGATCTTGCAATATTCTTCTATTGCAGTTTGCGCGTAAACTGTTGTCCAGAAAAGTGCCAACATGGTTAAGGACTTTATCCTATGCCAGTCAGGAATATGGAAAAGATCCTATTTCGAAGAAACGAGAAGTGTATCGCCAGAATGTGGATCTTCCAACCATATTACCTAAAAATAAAAAGAAACCTTATCCTATTCCCCTAAAGAAAATCAAGCAGGCTGCAAAAGCTGACAAAGAGCTTGCACAAAAGGGTATTGAGAAACCGCTTGAACCTGGGAAAAACGGTTTACTTGTCACTGAATTGATACCTGTTGCTCATGAAGTATTGGATGCCTGGAAAAATTTGATTAAGGGCCTTTCACATCTTTTACATGTTATTCCAGTATATGCTTGCAGGTTGATCTTTTCTGGTCAAGAAATCACACTATTACATGTTTTTGTTGAGCTCACTTAGCTGTGTTATTCTAGTCTTTCAGCGAGATAAATTTACAATTTACAGTCATGCTTTAATATCCATCTGTCTTTTGATTCCGTATAGGGAATGTTCAGAAGTTCATGTAGCCCATTCAGGCCACCATATTCAAGACTGTCTTGGTCCTACCAGTGCAATGCGTCGAAGCTTCCACTCATGGGTCACAGGTTCTATCAACGATGTCTTAGTGCCCATTGAGTCATACCATCTCTATGATCCTTTCGGTCGACGCATTAAACACGAAACACGATTTGAATATGATAGAATTCCAGCTGTTGTAGAGCTCTGCATCCAGGCTGGTGTGGATATACCAGAGTACCCTTCACGTAGAAGAACTAAACCCATCCGGATGATCGGAAAGAAGGTAATCGAACGAGGTGGAAATATTGAGGAGCCTAAGCCTTGGCAATCTGCTGATTCTTATCCCCTTCTTGATTTCGATACACAAGGAGCTTCTCAACGATTTGCACCTCCTCTACCTTTAGATGTCCCTAGAATTGCCCAAGAAACAATCGAGGCATATGAAACTGTTAGATCTGGTGTAAGGATGTTGATGAGGAAGTATACAGTGAAGGCTTGTGGGTACTGCTCAGAGGTTCATGTGGGACCGTGGGGCCATAATGCTAAGCTATGTGGAGAATTTAAGCACCAATGGAGGGATGGAAAGCATGGTTGGCAGGATGCAACTTTAGACGAAGTACTGCCTCCAAATTATGTTTGGCATGTTCGTGATCCAAAATGCCCGCCGTTGATAGGCACATTAAAGAGGTTTTATGGTAAAGCTCCCGCTGTGGTTGAAGTGTGTATGCAAGCAGGTGCACAGATCCCAAAGAAATACTTGCCCATGATGAGGCTTGACATAGTCCTTCCTGACGGGGAGGAGGCACGATCGGTTGCATAATTGAGTTGGCCAAAGCCATGAAGGCTTCATGTACACAGGTATGTCTAAGTCCTGTACGTTATATCTTGGATTTTCTCAAGGAAAAAAGGAAGAGAAAATCTTTACAATACTGAGAGCTGATGGATGCTACACTAAGAACCCTTAGATAAGTGGGGATATTAGATGTATGTTAAAGTTTTACCAAATTCCTTGTTACAGTTTTTCCTTCGTCCATATTAATTATCTTAACCTTGGAATATTTCAATACTTGATAGATGCTACGTTGACTTGGCAATTGAGTTCAGACATCGATGATCAATGATTGTGAAGTTCATAGATGAAGGCGTAAAGTAGAAGGGAGCCTCTGCTGTATGGAGGGATCGCAATTGGAACAACAACATGGGACAAAATTTAGCATCTAACGTTTTTTTTTTAATATACAAAAATTTGCCTTTGCTCTTCCTCTACTTATCACAGATGCATCCTTGGTACCCTATTTTTAGTACCATTGGCCTCGTCGGTCAGCTCCTTTCGAAATTGAGGATTTCTCTATCAGTTATTTTCAAGCCTACCTTCAAGAACAAAGTTAGAACGTCGTGGAGGAATAGTGGAAAACTACCTTAGCAACTTAATGAGATGGAGAGGAATTGAAGGATTTTGAAGACAAGGAGAGAAGACATCGAGATCTTTAAAAAGGGTTGGTCAGTTCATGTGTCCGGAAGATATCTTTTTTGTGTAGAACTTAGTATCTGTATATCTAAGCATTAATTGGAGTGATTTTCTGTAAACTTCTTGCCATGACATCAAATTCTCATGTTTTAATCTTTTTTCTGATCAATACAAATTTCTTTTGTTTCCTTTCATATATATACAATATACATATATCAAGGATTGCAAGCTGAACTTGAAATGTTAACATCATTGGGTCAGCTACCATCCCATCGTGTTTACTCAAAACCTGAATTTCATGGACCGTTCCGACATTGGCTCATGGATAAAAGATAGTGAACATGGAAAAATCTCCAAAACCTCTCTGCCTCTATGTACTCTACCTGTTCGATATCAATAATCACTCACAATATATCAAGTATATACTTATAATCCAACATGGACTCTGTGTTTCTTATCTGTGCAGTCACAGTTTTTAATATATTGGAAATTTCTGGCCTCATCAATTCTGTTGGAGCTTCAGATAAAAAACAGTGCACCTGATTACCAATTTCAATCCAACTGCAGCCAGGTTGCTTCTCAGCCTTATTTTCTTTCATTAAGACCCTGACTCTCTCAATCATATCCCATCTCCCTGCCTCAGCATGCATGTTTGACAACAGTACATAATTAGAAGCATTTTGTGGTTCAAGTTCTAAAAGCCTCTCAGCTGAGTACTTGGCTAGCTCCAAATTCTGGTGTATCCTGCAAGCCCATAGCAAGGCACCCCATATTTTTGGACTTGACACAGGTTTCATTCCTTCCACTACTTCCATGGCTTCTTCTAACCTACCCAACCGACCAAGCAAGTCAACCACACAAGCATAATGCTCTGATAAAGGTTTTATTAAGTATGTCTCAGTCATGCACTTGAACAATTTCAAACCTTGATCCACAAAACCTCCATGATTACATGCAGATAACAAGCCAGTAAAGGTAACTTCATCAGGAGTGACCCCTCTTATTGACATCTCTTCAAAAAGCTCAACAGCTTCTTTTCCATACCCATTTAGTGCATACCCAGCTATCAAAGAATTCCATGAGACCACATCTTTATTCTTGATCTCAGCAAAGATATTTTCAGCATCAAGGACTCTCCCACTTTTTGTATACATGGTTATGATTGCGTTTTTAACAAATAAGTCGTTGAGAAAACCACTCTTGATAGTGAGATGGTGAAGTTGCATTCCAACTTTCAAAGATGCAAGATTGGCAGATGCTCGTAAGCAACACACAAAAGTTGATTGATCAGGCTTCTCTCCTTGCTGTTTCATCAATATGAAACGCTTCAGCGCCTCGAAGTATAAACCATTTTGCACATATCCTGTAATTAGAGAATTCCAAGAGACAATATTTCTCTCTCGCATTTCAATAAATATCCCGAGGGCTTTATCCATCCGTCCTGCTTGAGCATAACCAGCAATCATGGTATTCCATGAAACCATATCTTTGCCTACCATTTCTTGAAACAGGCTGAGAGCTTCATCCATTCTTCCACAACGAGTATAGCCTGTGATCATGGTGTTCCAACAAACACTATCACGTACAGAAATTTGCCTAAAAATTTCATTGGCTTCATCCATTCTGCTAGTTTGTACATATCCATTGATCATTGCTGTTTGAGCTGCAATATTCTTATAAGGCATCAGATCTAGAATTTCCCTTGCCTGAGAAAAATTACCAGCTCGAACATACCCATTGATCATGGTAGTCCATGACACAGAGTCCCTTTCTGGCATTTCCATAAATAGCTTAAAAGCATCGTCAATTTGGTTGTTTCTTACATAAGCTCCAATCATGGCGTTCCAAGAAACCAAATTTTTTCTTGGCATCTCGTCGAAGAGATTCCGAGCCTCAGTGATCCTACCATAATGTGCAAGACCAGAGAACATTGTCACCCAGGACACCACATTTGGAGTTGGAATTTTCCTGAAAATCATCCAGGCAGAGTCCAAATCACCAACTCCAATATATCCATCCACCATCAAATTCCATGAAACCACATTCCTTTCTCCCATGGCCTCAAAGAACTGCAGCCCTGACTGCATTTCCCCGTTCTTGGTGTAGCCTGATAACATAGAATTCCATGAAACTATATTCTTAACCAACATTTCATCAAATAGCCTTTTTGCCTCATCAAGTCGTCTCTTCTTAGCATAACCTGCAATAAGTGCATTACAGCAAACTGTATCTTGCTTGTCAGGAAGCAAATTGAAAAGCTCCATTGCCTTTTCAAGCTCCCCAATACGTGTGTAACAAGTTATCATCAAAGTCCACGAGTATTGGTCCCTTTTATACATTTTATCAAACAGTTTGGCGGCTTCCCCAACCAAATCATTGTGCAAGTAACCCGCGATCATGGAGTTCCATGAAACCAAGTTTTTCTTCGACATTAGATCAAACAACTCACGTGCATTTTCAATCCTTCCATTTTTGGCATAGGCAGAGATCATCGAATTGTACGTCACAGTGTTCTTCTCAGTCATCTGCGAGAAAAGTGCAACAGCTTCTTCAACGCGACCTGATTTTCCCAACTGGGAAATCTTCAAATTCAAGTTAAAGACATGGCTTCCCTTCTCCCCAATAGACCCGAGGCTGGATTTCATCTCTTCAACTGAATTTGTCGAACAAGCTAGAAACGAAACGCCTTCTCGGTTCGCCGACTTGAAGTTGCCAACTAAGTTGGAGTCTCCAAAAAATTAAGCCTTTCTTCTCCGCACGGGGATATTTTAACATAATTGAAAATCATACTGAAACCATCATTTTGGAGGATCAATGATTCGCCAGGGGGCCTTGGATGAAAGGGATGAACTTGGATTGATTTGGAAATAAAATTACTTTTCTGCGAACTTTCTTCTCCCACGGTCCTCTTTGAATGAGAGAGGAGAAGGATTTGCGCCAACGAAGAAGAACATGCATCTTCATGGAAGACTCTGGAGGTGGTGGTCGTTTTATCCTCACACCAATGCAAGAGATGGTGCGTTCATATTCTTCTTCCTCTTAAATTTATTATTATTATTATTATTATTATTAATGAGTTCAACAACACCATAATTGTTTTTTAAAATATTTGGCTACACATCGATATTTATATATTTTCCTACACGTAGTTTTTGACAATTAAGAGGAAGAAAATATAACCAAGTATTATTTCATCTTCGTTTAAACGGTTTCTATTAATGTAAACAGCATGAATGAATTTCTGATTCCGTAAACAATATCAAAAGAATAAAGTTCACATTCTAATTGATTTCATTCCAATTAATTTTCATTCTGATTGCTCTTCATTCCGATTAAAGAGAAGTAAACGGGACTTTAGTTTAGACGACTTATTTTAGTTTAGTTCTTTGTCCCCATCTTGAACCTTAGTTGCAAGATTATCTCAATCTAAAATGACCATCTCAATTCCACTTCGATCAATATGCAAGGTGACCTTGCATCTCCATTAAAGGAAACCAACTCTTCACACCCTTTTTGGTTATAGTATATATTTTTATAAATATATTCTTTTGAAATAAAACATAATAACAAAGCAAAGATGAAACAACTTTTAATACAATTGAAATTAATCATCTAAACTAACCAACCAAAATACCAGATTGTGTTAGTTGGAGAGCAATTGTTCACCCTCCTCTCATTCTTTTCTATCTTCTAACCTTGCCTTTTTATTTATTTTCATTTTTCAATGCTAACTTTGCCCTTAATCTTCTTTTATAACAATGTGACTGTTCAAACTAGCTTGCACACATCTTAACGAATTCGCAAGATAACTGCCTGATCTAATTATATTTGATTGTCAAAGAAACTTATAGAACAAAAATCCAACGGTTAACTAAGAAACGGAAATAAAAATCACTAATGACGGTTTATTGTTACGTGTAACGTGTATCAAAGGATCCAACATCATAACTTCAAATACATAACGGTTCAGCATCACACATCATAAGTGATGGGAACAGTTGCAATTGATATTTCAAGACGCAGACACCTAAAAGGACTGCGACAATAGAATTATAAATATTTCCCATAATTTAAGAACTCTGCATGCAGATACCATCTGTAACTTAAGAGGTTGCTATATCACTCAAGTAGAATCTTGACCTTTTTGTTTTTCGTTCTATGCTAAGCAAACTCTCCGACAAGAAAGAAAAGAATAATAAGAAATGATGTAGGAACTTGCACTGTGGGAGACTGAATTAATGCGTCAGATCCTCAGTTGCTGATTTTTTTTCTCATAGTCCAGAATGCAGCATAATATCGGTTCTGCAAACATCATAAACTTCTGCGTTTAATGCAACCAAATGGAGAAGAACTAGAATTCTAAGAGGATGAGATGAGAACGGATTCTTATTATCTTTCTAGGCGTTTCAAGATTTTTTTTTTTAAAGTTCAACAATATGTGACGGGGATGATTTTAATCTCCGACCTTTTAGTCGATAATATATGTCTTAACTAGTTGAGTTTTAGTATTTGATAATCGAAACAATATGACTACATTTTGTTAATGGAAGGAGTCGAATTGTTTCCAAGAGAGAGGTCACAAGAAAGCTTACTTGCATCATTGATCTAGGATTTGTTGTGTATGTCGTCTCAACTGTCCTTTCCTTCTGCGAGATAAAATGAGTCGTTTTTCAAGTCCATGTTAGCAAATATGTATGAGATAGAAAAATGACTATCGTCTACTCTACACTCTACAGTTACCTCAAACACAAAGCCATAATGCAATATAATTTTCTTCACATCTTCTAAACTCGGTTCAATGGACATTTCCTGAAAAAAAAAATTGAACTGTTCAATCTCTGAGAGAGTTCTGGGGCAATTAGTTATGGAATGAGAAGCGTACATCCTCTTGACCATACATATCCGCGAAATGGTATAGCAGGGGACCCAGATTTATCCACACCTGTCACTTGACTAGTTAAAATACGTTCGAGACTAATTAGTTGTTAAAACATTGACGAGAGAGAGAGAGAGCTTCTTACTCCTCCATCTTTCAAGATTCTTGATATGACCTCTATATATTCAATAATATTATGAGCAGTATCGATGAAAAAACAAGTCACAACAGCATCCCACAGTCCTGTATGCATCCCAAACAACATAAAAAAACCAAATTGCTGAATTTCACGGATATTAGACAACGTACATCACTATCATACACATAATATCATAAAAAATAGTTTTGTCAGAATCCCAATTATAGCTCAATATTCAATCATATGACAACTATCAATGCCACAGAAGAGATTAGTAGTGCAATTTTTACCGGTATCTTTACCATTAATAAAATATTAAATACACAGCTTATAAGCAGCCAACTTATACAATTTGCTTACCTACTTGACTTGGATCGCTGTATACTTCAACAAAATCACCACCGCACATTGAGAAACCTTCAGTAATCCCTGCACTGCTTTGGAAAAACTCAGATGTAAGGAGAAAGTGAAATGCCAATCTAGCATACAAGTTAATTTTAGGTTTGAAGCACCAATATTAGATAAGTTATTCCATAGTATTAGGACATTCCTTATATTTAAAATTTGTTAATAAACAATCATCTCATCCCCACCACGTTGATAGAAACTGACAAGTTAAAATATTAACTACCCACTACTAAGGAGAAAATGACGCTGCTAAGAAATAACTGTCAGAAACAATTTTGCTAACGCAGTTTATGTACCGAGTAAGTGGACAAGAAAGGAGGACAATATACGACAGTACATACCTTGCGGGATGAATATCTGGAATTGAAACCGGACGAAGTTGATCACTATCTGAAAGTGAATTGCTATTGCTGTGGATCCAGGGATATATTGTCCATTCACCAATCTTTTGAGTACTAAATTCAAGAAAACCATTTCAGTATAAATATCTGAAAATGAATTGCCTGATTTAGTAATAACATAGTGTATGTACCAAGATAAAAAACGCTTGATATAAAAGCTTTCTTACTGATTAAGAATAAAACTCGAGCATATCATCATGTAGTATGAAAACTCATTCCCCTGACTTATAAAACCTGTTTCATAGTTGGGCAATATTAACTATGGCTAGTATTCGATACAATTAGATACTCGGTGATAAAATCACATACATACCTAAACATGAAATCTCAAGAGCCAGTCGTCCAAGTCCAGCTCCAGGGACTAAACAAGCAGGAGGACTGATGAACATAATGCCCCAGTTAAGATTACTTAATCTTCTGACTATTATTGAAGCAAAAAGAGCATTCAGCATACCTCTCTTTTTTCCGATCTGGAAACAGGGAATGTAGTTCTTCAAGGATAGGCTTGTAGCACTGGTCACGCTCTTTTTGACCCTGCATCGGATTAGAAAAGATAATGGATTAATATTTGCTTGCCCAACAAAATCGTGAAAAGATAATCAAAGTATACCTCTGCAGCCCAATCCCTGACTATATTCCTTATAATACAACGGACCTGAGAAAGAAAGAATATAACTAATCAATCCCAAATTTGCGATGGTAAACTTATGTGTTAAAAAGAAGAAAATTAAGACGTGTTGAAATGGCATTCTATCAGCATAATGAAATCAGATGCAAATAAGTTCATGTCTTCTGTCTTTGCTCAGAATGTTAAAAAATAAATGAATGGAATTAGCTTCTACACGTGAAGTACAAACGAACCTTAT
This sequence comes from Telfairia occidentalis, assembly GCA_026257165.2. Classification (NCBI taxonomy): domain Eukaryota; kingdom Viridiplantae; phylum Streptophyta; class Magnoliopsida; order Cucurbitales; family Cucurbitaceae; genus Telfairia; species Telfairia occidentalis. The sequence goes on along the minus strand of JAOANK020000066.1, from coordinate 667,175 downwards.
CAACATCAACCAATGGCACATTCAACTGTAGAGATGGGTCCAGCCACTCATGAGATGATGAGCATTCCTGCATGTACCGCATAAAAATATATCAAAATATAAGTTTTAAATAACGCATCACAATGTTATTTTCTGTGTCAAAGTGCATCAAAATTACATGAAATCATTAAAAAAAATATTATTAGGGCAAAAAGTGTGTTGTTAAGCTATGGTGGTGGTAGGGGAGCAGCTGACAGTTTAAGGGATTTCATCATCACTGTAGAATACTAAATACATATTGAAAACTGTACGAATCTGATTTTCATAATATAGTTAATGAGAGAAGATTTAATCAAGTCCAACAATCATATAAAGTTGTAGGATTACGTAAAGACTAAAAGACGTTACATTTCCATTGCAATCAGAAGCACAGTGCCCACTGTGTTTATCTGTGACTTTCTTCTCTTCAACATGTTGATCATGGTTCCTATGAGCAGGATCATGGTTAACGCCATTTTCCATTTCCTGTCGTACAAAGAGGTCAACTCGTCTCATTTTTCAACTGAAAAAAGAAAACTAAAATCTCCCACCGTACTTTGCTCTAGTGCACAAAAAACCCAGCACAACTTTAAGTATACGACCACGCAAATAGATATTCAAAAGAGCTATTTTTCACATTGTTGCTGAACCTCGTTGATAGTTGATGCATTAGGCGTGTCAATTGCACCATCTTCAGGACAGCAGATTTGTTTGGATTCCAAAGTAGACGTTCTTCCACTTGTTGAGGTTGGTTCACCAGAACAAACATTGCTCTCCAGAGAAAACAAATGATCGACATTCCTCTCTCCTCTACAACAAAACTCATCATCGTGGGCATGAACATGATCAGAATGTGGATCGTCACAAAAATCAGTGTCTTGGCTCATATCAAGTGGAGGTTCAAATTCCTGGCATCAATTTCAACATGGGGAGGAAAAGAATACAGACCACGTTACTTCAACCAATTGGAGATCTAATTCAGAGGACTCGACCTTATGCATATATTTATAAGAATGCTATTACCTTAAATAAAGACCAAAAAATTGAACGGACATGCAATGGAAAAGAAAGAGGAAGAGATGGAGAGAAAGAAAAGAGGTGTCCCTAAATCATCATGTTACAATATCATCAAATTTTGGGAAAGTAATTGGTGACAAGGTGTTTCTTTTAGCTCACCTTTCCTTATCTTTATATTTTTTTTCTTTCATCTCCGAACAACAAAAACTCGATTTCTTAAAAAAAAAAAAAAAAGCTTTTTGTTTGTGCTGGATCATTTTTCAAAATTATCAAATATTACTTTTTATTTGTATTCTCCCCAAGGGAACATTATCTATTGTGAATCAAGTCAAGATATATAGTATCATTTATTATTTCATTGCTCTTTCACATCTATTCCATGGAGTACGTTGTTTTCAACTTTTGAAATTGATGAATGTGGAAATTTAGTATTTAGTCATCTTTTTCTTTTTCTTTTTATTTTTATATAAGAAACCAACCTTTTGTTGAGAAAAAAATGAAAGAAATCGTCTTTTTCTTTTAACTAGAAGCTCTTGTCGTAATTCTACTACAAGGATTATTCATTGATAAATTTTTATTACTCACAGTCACGGAGGGAGAGAGTGCATACCTGAAGCATGTTAAAAATGAAATACGAATTCGTGGAAATACACCTGCAAAGTTAATTTGTCAACGAATTACATTGTGCAAAATTTTCATAATATTACACTCAAAAGGGTAGAAAGTAATCATTGCAACAACTTTTTCACTCCATGTTCAAAAATTTACCAAGTTATATCTCATGAAGCTATTATTATGAGGGTATGCTTGAAGCATTGTTTATAAACCATTTTAGAAAATATTATTAAAAAAATCAGCTTAGTATGTAATAAAGGCTAGACTATAAATTTCATAGACATTAACTGAGTTCAACTTATCGAGAGAGGAAAACAGAAAGAATTCTAAAAACCTGCAAATGGAGAGATCAGGGAACACAATATATGCCAAATTGTGTTCTTTCGTACCGAAGTATGTTTACTCTTGCATACATGCATATTTAATATTTTACACATACACCTACAGAGTGTACTTTCCATTGAATCCCCCAGCATCGTCACACACAAAACTTCATAAAGGAAAACCCCTTCAACCAACAAATTTGATTTATCAACTATGAACTATCTGTGCCTATTTTTCCCAATAACAGCAGGATATATTTTTGTAAACAGAAACTATAGTATTCATAAGTGAACAAGAGGTGGGACCCAACACTAACTTGAGAAAGTTACAGAAAAATAAATAACAAAAACAGTCCAATGGCTATAATAATTAAAAAGGAGAACAATTTTACTAATGAAATTAAAAATTTGTAGCCCAAGAAGAGCCGTGAAACTACAGTCTCTCTCACCCGTACATTGCCCAAGTTCCAAAAGAATCCTAAAAAATTTTACATGCCTAGCCATCCAAATCTCTCACAAGACAGAAAAGGTAGCTTTTATCATAGGGAGGGTGCAGAAAAAATATTCATCGACATGTTGATATTTCGAGTTTGATATATCTTATAAGGACTAAGGAGTAAGTCAACAATTTCAATATTAAGTAAACATACTAATGAAAATCAAATACATTAATGATAATACTGTCCCATAAAAAATCGATGCAACCATAACTACGAGTAATAAAGATTTAAAACTTATTTAAGGAGTGTAAAATATTAATTCATTAATTCGAATAACTTTATACTTTCTTAATTACTATGATTTTTCTAAGAATATTTGATCCATATTTCATCAATATCTCCGTAAAATTAATGTCTCAACATTTCTATCCACCTCAACATTTAAATATTAGGTAGAACCCAACCACCATTTGAAATTATATATCTTTTAAATGATAAGGAGCCACTCAATTGAGTGGGGATCGAAAATCTTCCAAGTGATTAGGAATCAATAACAGAAGTGTTTCAATAATCTTTCATCCATAACTTATAGCTTTTTTTTTGCTAGCTTGAAACTTATAAACAGATCTACAGTTGCAAAAGAACAAAAATTTCTAAAACGTTAAGGAACAAAAACTATGAAAATATGCAATCTATGCTCCATAATTGCAGTACTTCTTCACTACTTTTTATTGGGTATGGTAAGAAAAGAATAAAACGTGTACCTTTAAAACACGCCTTTGAAGGAAGAAACCACTTTGTCGTGACCTCTGACCTTCTAATGTACATGTAGGTCTTATTTTGTTTAATTTCAACAATCTAAAGATGATTGAAAATGGTCATTTGCATGCATTTGATTTAGGGGTAACAATGATACATGGAAAAAAATTCAAACAAACGAGCAATATGTCATCAACCCTTTCTACATTGTCTAAGATTTTTTTTTTTTTTTTGAAAAAAAGAAAGTCTAGGTTTATAAAAGCTAGAAAACAAATTGGTACAAGTTTCTTTTCAGACCCCTGAATGGCTCTATCCAACCCCAAAATTACTAGAGAAAAGAGAGACCACCTAGAAACTAATCCAGCCCTCTGGTCTACAATAAGATAGAATATCTTGCACTTCACTGATAGTTTACATCTTTTTTAATAAGAAACCGTATAAAAACCTTTCATTAAAACTCAAAATGGGTCAACTTAACTTCTATACGTAGTTAACATTTACAGGAAGTAATGAAGAATCTATCAATTGATTTAATCTTATATAGTTTACTAAACAACACAGCCAACATTTAATATCTTTGATTCTTCCACATCCACCAGTTCTTTTGTCTTCTTATAAGAACATCCACCAGTTCTGTGTTCACCAAGTTGACAACTGCCTTACCATATGGCTATAGAACTCAAGATATTTAAGGCATATATCTTTAACCAAAATGTCAAAGGTTTAAATTTCCAACCCCACATGTTGTTGAACTCAAAAAAATAAAGTAAACCAAACCCTTAAAAGCTGTAGTAACCATTCACTGAAATCAGCACATATCCTTGAAAATCAGTAGAGGGATCTTAAAGCTATACATATACAAAGACTAGAGAACCTAAAACCAAAATCCAAATTGGGGTGGTTGTTTGATACTTGATAGTTGGTAAACGCATTTGATGCATCTATGAAGGAAATTAACCCAGATGCCCATTGTTATGATAATGCTTCATCCTGTGGTTAGTAAAATATACAGTATAAGAATAACCTAAAATACAAAATGTTAATTTCTTACATCAGCAACAGTTCTTTTATAAGAATTAGTTTCTTATTCTTTGATAATGAAATTGGACAAACAAAAAAAACAAGGACCAAGTTCACAACCACAAAAAGAGGAGGAACACATGATACACATAAAACTAATGATCACAAACATTCTCACCCAATCACCGAAGTTAGAAAAGTATTGAATTAAAATCATCCAAAACAACATCATTAAAGAAACATAAATGCAAATTGATATTCCCTGTAGTGATAGTTACGCCATTCTAAATATAAATGTACTTTTTTATAAACCATATATTAATTTTTTGCAACAAAAAAGGACCAAATATTAAATCAATCTGGTATTCTTGTCCATAAAAATCTAGCTATTTCAAATCTACCTTCTTAGATTCTCAAACTTCAAGGGAAAGTGTGATAATAGAGCCTGCAAAAATAGTCCAAATAGTTCATCAACAAACGAACTTAGAGTACTAGAAAGAAAGTGAATAGAAATATGAGATAAATACGAGTATAAATTGTAACACGGGTGGAAGTGTTAAAAAAATAATAAATGTAAAGCAAACTTCAAAATATAGTAGTAACTAATTAGTAATAGCCATTCCCCTCCCCCCCTAGCTCAAAGCTAATTTGAAAATATAAGTATAGCTGATACCATTGTTTTCTTTTTAAAGTACAACACAATATGTAGAAGAGATTTGAACATCCGACCTAAAATAAAGAAGCAAATGCCTCAACCGATAAGCTATGCTCACGTTGGCAATAACTATTATCTTCTTCATTGTCGCTTCGCTCATAAGTGTTAAAAGAGGTTTCTTAGTTCTGTTGGGAGGCATTGGTGTATGTAGTCAAGAAATTAGGGGATTTCCTCCTAGAAACTCGTGAGAATTTAAGTCTGGGTCTTCCTTTGTTGGAACTTTGGTCAGACAGAAATGGTAGAATCTTGCGAGCAAACTGTAGAAATTGGTGGGCTGCTTTGCTTTGTAGCCTCCAATAGAAGGCCCTTCGATAGGAATTTTATAATTATTCCACTTTTACTATTACCATCAACTGGGAAGCTTTCTATATTCCTATTTACCTTGGGCTTGATGGATGCATTATCCATCCCCCTAACCTTTTTTTACCTTCTCTTTGGTTAATACAAAATTTTGTTTCAAATCACAAAGGTTGAGGGATGATGAGTGACATTGAGAGAATTTTCAGAGTATTGAGGAATTGTAGGAGATCTAAAATGTGGCTCGCTTCATCAAAAAAAGAAATGTGGCTCACTTCAATACCTCCATTTGGGTGTTTTCTATGCTTTTTTCAGTTGATCTTTACTTTTTATTCTATTATTGGAGCTTAAATTTTTTTTTCTCTTTCTGTTTGTAAACTCCTTGTTTGTTCAACCTGCTTTTGCAGGCCCTTTCTCATGTACTCCAATTCATTTTAAGAAGAACTGGTTTCTCATTAACAAAAAAGTTTTGTATAGAAGGAGGGCGAAGAAAGAAAAGCTAAATATCAGTAACCATAAACCACCCGTGATATATCTCAAAGCAATTAAAGTAATTAACATAATAACAGGTAAAATCACAGAGTTTAATTATTAGAAAATCCCAAGTATATATCCACTAGCTTTCAAGAATCGAATGACAGAAGAAACATCAGGATACCTTATGGGCGGGCGGAAGCTTACTGAATGATCGTTCATATCTTTTCACATCTTCTTCTGCAGCCTCTGGATAGCTGTATCAAAATTCATGCATTACTTCAACTGTATACGAATGAGATATTTCACAGAAATGTCCGCGCTCAACAATTTTAATTAATCAACAAACAAGAGTAGATTAAGATAAGAAGCTGATCAACAGAAGTAGAGTGCTGACGACTATGCATTTAGGATAAAACCCTTTTTTGAATAAGGAACGCGGAAATTTTCCATTGAGAATATGAAAAGTACAAGGGGAAACTCCCAAAGCAAGGGAGAAAAAAAAAATCCACTTGGCATTAATCAGTAAGAACAAAGATTTTATTTTCACAACAGAAAGAAAGAGAGACGGGTCCCTCTGCTCTAATTCATTATTTTGATTCGACTCAAACATAATGTCAATACAAATTAGAACTACCCCTTATTTATATTTTGTTTCGAATTAATTCGGTAAAGCTCGAATATTCTAACGTCATTTTAACGAATGAAAAGAACGACACTGTAAGCACCTGCCAATAGGAACAAGTCAATACTTCTATCTCGACGGCTCTGCTCAACTTTAAGCTTCTTCTACTATTTTAAGTCACATAGTCCTACGCTATACTATTTCTGAAATCACGCAATTCAAAAGCCACATCCAATGCAGTGTCCAAACACTACTCTTCTAATTACCAATGTGCGCATTTATATACACATTTCAAACAGAAGAAACTCGATCATTCGACTAATAACCCAGTACATGATCGGCGGAAAAACAATAAAAAGGATGAAAACAACAAATTAAGACGGCGATAAGGAAGAAAAAGAGGCGAAAACATACTTGAGGTATGCACTGACAATACGCCGGAGGGATTTGACTTCAAGGGCTTCTTCAAGCTTCCTCTGACGAGTTCGTTCTTCATCTTCCTCTTCTCTCCCTGCAGACATGTTCCTCCGATTCCCACAGATAGTTCAACGCCGAGAGCTCACTGCTGTGAGTCAAATGGCGACACAACAGAGACCTAAACGGATGAGCGAGAAGACGACAGCTCACCCGGCGGGCGATTGATATTTATACGTAAATTTAAGGTGCGGTTTTTTTTCTTAAAATGGAGAATTTTATGTATGAGTAAATTTAGATTCTGTAAATTCAGCAAAAAGCGCCATTTGAGTTTTTTTTTTAAGTAAATCTTTTGAGCTTTTTTTTTTCATGGTAAAATTTAGATTTAAATCGTATTCTAGTGTATGTAAATTCAATTATGATCCGTTTTGTTCTTTCAACTAGTCTATTTTGATGTGAAATCGAACATAGTTCAACTGTATCTCTCTAATCAAGAAGTCATGATTCGAATTCTCTTACCCACATGTTGTTGAAGTTAAAAAAAAAAAACAAGTCTATTTTGATACCTAAGCTTTTGTTGATTTAAGTTTATATACTTTCAAAATATATCGTCTTAATTTTAAAATTTTATATATTATCTCATATTTATTATTTTTAAGTTTTAACTTTGAAACTTTATTGCACCCGTTATTAATTTAGGGATGGTACAAAATTCATGGGGTTAGTGTCTTGTCATCTAGATATCAATTTGAATTAGGGGTGTACACGGATTGGGTTAATTGAGTTATGAGACTTTTTTGGACTAACCTGAAAATTTGGGTTGGCAACCTGAATAACCTAGGGTTGTAACTCAACCTAACCCAACCCAACCCTTATAATTCCGGGTTGGGTTAGGTTAGCTTGTCGGGTTGTATTTTTTTTTCTATTTTGTATTTTTTAAGATTGGTGATTTTTTAAAATACTTAAATTACACCTTTTTTTTTATTATCTAAATTTTTGCATATTTATTAAAAATCACTTATATAAGCTTTCATTCTTCAACAGTATGTTTTGATTTTTTTCTTCCTCTGTATTTCTTTGCATGCTACTTTTAACCTATTATTAAAAAATAATAAGATATTATTATTATTATTGCCGGTTCAGTTCGGGTTGAACAGAAAATTTAAAACAATGAACTTGAGAATCGAACCAGACGGTTCTTACAATTTTTAACCTAACCCAACCTAAAAAATTACCCAACTCAACCCAACCCTTATGGTTTAAGTTGGGTAGTCTGGGTTGCTCGGATTACCGAGTTTTTTCAACACTCTAATTTGAATGAAGTTTGGTTCGAAATAAAGGAAATAAAATTCACGTTAATAATAA
>JAOANK020000066.1:597462-612535 GCA_026257165.2 Telfairia occidentalis | reverse complement strand
ATCTAAAAATTACTTAAAAAACTACATTAAACATATTTTAAATTGTTAATTTTTCCAAAAGGGTTAGAGAAAGAATATTTTTGTTTAAAAAGTATTTTTTTTATTCAAAGTTATCTCAAACACATATTAAATATCGTTCAAAAGCTTCAAATTGTTAAAACATTATAACTTTGACCAAAATATACGGGGTTCAAATATCCACTCGCCAAACTAAAAAACAGAGGTATATTATTCATCAAATAATGCTCAAATTAGCAAATTAAAATTCAAAATTATTATTATATATTTAAAGATCACCCTTTGTAAATCAACCAATTCTCAGTAATTACAATGAACAATAATAACTATAATGGAGAACTCAAAAAAAAAAAAAGAAAAAAGAAAAAGAAAACTATAATGGAAGAAAAAAAAGCAAGAAAACGGTAAATAAGTTTAAAAGAAAAAAACTGATTTAGATAAATCCCACATTTTGATTAGGTAAGGACAGTTGCACAATAAAACTCTAAAATCAACCAATCCGATTATCGGCTTCTCTTTGGCGCACATCAAGAATCGTCTTCATTCACAGTTCCAATTCCAACTCCCGGATCCCGCTGATCTCAATCTCCTAGTCCTGTTTCTTCTCGCACCAATCTCTCTCTTCAGCTATCGACTCTCAACTATGGAGAAATCAGCTGCGGCGAACTACTGTTGCACCCGCTGCTAAGGTTCTGCGGGGTCTGTTGCAGAGATAAATGTGATCTGAGATTGTTTTGATCAATTAAGCTCCGTCAGGTAGTTCTGCAAGTGCTATGTTTCCTGTTTGAATTAACCAATATGAAAGTTCACCATATCGTGGTTCTCATTTTTCGTAGTTTTCATTTTTTCGAGAAGAACAGATAGATTTTCACTATTGGCGTTGAAGTTTATTCTCTCTAAGCTGAAGCATTCAAATTGTTGCCAAACGATGGATAAGTCAAGCGCTTTGGAATACATTAACCAGATGTTCCCTACAGGTTACTCCCTCTGTTACTCCATCTTTTAGCTGCTTTGTTGTAGGAATCGGCATTTTGTACGTGGGAGTTGTGTAATAAACAAAGGACGATGAAGAGGTCCGCCTTGCTGTGTTTGGCCTTCATTTTTAGACTTGAACCGCGACTTTGGAATTCTGCTATTGTAACTTACTTCATTTATTGTACAAGAAATGGGAACTTTTCATCGATATATGTGAAAAGTTACGAGCTAAAACTTTCTATAAAATAACATATCAATAAATCCACCAAAAACTGAAAATATGCTTACTCATAAACTTAAAAATTACAAGCGAGCACTCGGACAAGAATTTAAGCATACACTATATTTTTCTTACCTTTAACTACATCTTAAATGCAAGGTATCATCTTTGACACCTTCCTATACGTCACGTTGATTGTTTCAGTTCCAAAGCATCTATCCACTATTATCGTTTATGTGTTACATTCGATAACCATGATTTGCAATAGCTTGTGAAACTCAACTGTAAGAGAATTGTTGTTTTAAGGAAACTTAGCTCTTTACTAGTAGGTAAAATTATAAAAGCTGATTGGAGTTTCAATTTCTGAAAGAGACGATATCAGAGGATGGATTTTGGGTAGGGTTAGATTTTTGGTGAATTCTATGTTTAAGGAAGTAGTAGGAAGCTCTCCATGACAAAATCATTTGTATCAGCCTTGTGGAAAGTAAAATGTCATAGACAAGTCTGTATATTGGACTGATTAGTCTTTATGGAAGGATTAAATTCAGATGAAAGGCTTCAAAAACAGTGCTCCATACATGACTATCCCGAGTTTTTGCAATCTCGGTTTTCAAGCAGAAGAAAATGCTAGCATTGTTCTTACAGTCGGAAAATGTGGGACTCATAGTTTCAAGTCTTTTGGTATCGGTAATAGCAGGAAAACAACATTTTATGTTGCTTTGCAGCAGTGGACTGAAAAAGAAAGGAAAAGTTCTTTGGATCAACATGTTTAATTAGAAAATCAATGATGTAAAGCAATCTTCGTGGAAAGAAACATGTGAGATGATTAAACATTATGTGGCTTATTGGTGCGTTGTTTCTAAAGAATTAGAAATTATTCATACTCTAGTATTAATTTTGGTTGGAAAGCTTACTTGTAATTGTTTTGGGTTTATGATATCTTGGCTTAGGAAGTTTCTTGTAATGAATGCCCTAGGGTGGGATCAAATTGTGAAACCAACTGTAACAGTATCTCTTAGAAGTCATTCAATTATAATTTAAAATTTAAAAGAACGGTTTTGGAAATAAAAATAGGTTAAAAAAAGTTTTCCCAATAACCCTTTTAAGTTTTTCCTCTCTGTTCTAACTTGTTTGGTATGCTTGAAGTATATTTTCTTTTAGGTCTAGGAGCTCTTTAGTCTTTCTTCATTCTCTAAATTCTCAGTGATATATTGACTTTGTGAATTTTGGCTGATATTTAGAGGCATCTTTATCTGGCGTGGAGCCACTTATGCAAAAGATACATAATGAGATACGTCGGGTAGATGCTGGAATTTTAGCAGCTGTTCGCCAACAGGTGATTCTTGTTTTTTTTTCCTGATAGAAAACAAAAGCTTTCATTTGTTGCTTTGCATATTTGTTCTCATTTTCCATTTTCTTAATCTTGGGTACACTACGTTATTTTAAAGCACTAGATAAAAGTGGTGTCTTTTTCACCCTTTTGAAGTATAATTTTTAATGCTATCATGACTTTCACAGAGTAGCTCAGGGACAAAAGCGAAGGAAGATCTTGCTGCTGCTACATCAGCCGTAGAGGTTTGTCTATTTGCTTGCAAAAGTTCAATCTTTTTTCTATTTTAGCATCGTAGCAAGGTTCAAGAGTTTTGTATTCATTGGCTTTTATCTGCAATACCAGTTTCGTTTCCTATAAAAGAAAATAGTCTTTTTATTCAATGAAGTACTGGTTTGTTCCAAAAATGCGGGATCAAAGTAATTTTTCTATTGTTACTGTTTGGGAGTTATCAACCAGATTACATGCCAAGAACTTCCTGTTTCCTGGAGATTGTATGATTTAGCTGGTGCTCTGCTTGTAAATTTGAGTCCATGATTGGTTCAAAGGATTTGGGTTATTTTATTAAATTGTGCATATATGAATACTATCTTCTTTTTCTGAAGCAGGAACTCATGTCTAAAATCCGAGAAATAAAAACTAAAGCTGAACAGAGTGAGACAATGGTTCAAGAGATATGTCGTGATATTAAGAAGTTGGACTTTGCTAAGAAACATATTACAACGACAATAACTGCTCTTCATCGTCTGACCATGTTGGGTAAGTCATATCCCTTTTGTATCTGCCTGTTCATACTTCCCTCGTGTACTATTTCCAAGCTTGACATGGTCGTACTTAATGGTTTTTCTGTCTTGGGTGTTAAATGCCTTTTGATTTTGTACTACAATTTTCTTTTGGGGGATAAGAGAATTTAGGACGTTTTGAGGAACTCCAAACCAAAAGAAATTACAAAAAGGAATCCAAACTAGTATAAAGGAATGCTAAGAGAGAGATAATTCTTTCCTTATGACGCTGATTATGTAAGTTTGCTTCTGAAATAAGAGTTGTGTTAAGGTTCAACATGAAAGTGCATTTTGTAAGGATTGCCTAAAATTCAAGCAAAAAGCAAGCTAGGTAGACATAGAGCTTACTGAAGTAAGATTTCTTCATTTATCGAATTTGATTCGTTAAGTAAAAGCTATTACCTTCTATATTTTATGGGTATGAGTTGCTGTTGTAAAGCAAGCGAGAGAACAACCAACTGTTTGGAACGAACTATTAACTGTACAATCTTTCAAACTAAAAAATAGGTTAGATACAATGATAACAGAAGTTAGTGGACATTATAGCCTACATCAGAACTGTAAGTGATCATTTAGCATGACTAGCTAAGAGTCATCTAATGCAATCCAAATCACTTTAAAATATTTGCTTTTGGGAAGCCAAGTTTTCTGTTTCAATTGGGGTTCTTAGATTGTTTGGGTATCACGATCCTCATCCTTTGATATCACATTATTCCAGTCATTCACATGGAATAAATAATAAGTTTATGCCTTTATGGTGTCCCAGACTTAATGAGTTCTATTTGTTGTTTTTATAAAAGGTGTTTTGCTTAATTATCACTATCAATAAAAATGTTTCTATGTGATTACAGTCTCGGCTGTTGAGCAGCTACAAGTAATGGCTTCGAAACGACAATACAAAGAGGCAGCTGCACAGTTGGAGGTACTTCTTTGTGAAAAAAATATACAAGTTCTTCCATTTCATCTAAATTAATACTTATGTGGCTGTTGCCATTGCCTTAAGGGTTGATGGGAAAAAAATATTTTCTTCCCTTTTAACCTGATACCTAAAAGAAATTGTATACGAGGCCATTTTGGCCAGATAAATCTGATTGTATGTGTAGGGTGCTACTTGTTTGGTCTCTCCTTTTTTCATAAATTTTTGCTCTTCCCCTCAACTTTTAAGATCTTTCCAAAGAACAGGGGGGTTTTTGTTCCTGCACATTCTTGTTAAAAAGCATGTATTTCTGATTCATTCCAGGCAGTAAATCAATTATGTAGTCATTTTGAAGCCTATAGGGATAACCCGAAGATCACAGAGCTTAGGGAGAAGTTCAAGAATATTAAACAAATTCTGAAATCACACGTGTTCTCTGATTTCTCAAGGTATGTTGTATTTCGTATTACAACATCATTAGATACAATTTATCTGGTAGCAATGTAATTCTCAAGGTACACAGTAAATTACTGATCAAACTTGTGGTGAGACATGAAAAAACAATTAGATTATGGAAGGGCCATTTTGCTCGGAAGCTCGGTTTTTCATAAAAAAAATAATTATGGGATGACAATTGGAAGTGCATCCATTGTGTTCATTTCTTTAATGTCAATCGATAATCACTTAAAAAATGTATTAAAGTACTGATATAAGATATGTGCAACCTAAGTTTGATACCATCTTAGTTTTGAGAGAATAAAAATATTCTAGATCTTTGAGAAAGACCCATTACGAAAAAGGAAAATAATAAAGACAATAAAGACTAAATATTGACAACTAATATCTACACATTTATAAAGATTTGAAATTCCAACAAAAAGTTATTATGATATAGTACCATTCAAATTTCTCAGAGAAGTGCACTAGCTTTATTGACCATAATACGCAGCTTTGCTCTTTAGCTGAGGACCACAAATAAGATTTTCTAGGCAGTTCTTTATTTTATTGGAAAAACAGCACATCAATCAAGGCTCCTGGAGAAGTTTGTGCCAACACTCCTCTAAATAAGAGCTTTAGAAGAGGATTGGAGATTGCTTATTTGACTGCCTTATCTTCTAAGTTTACTTTATTTTTCTTTCTTTTAAGTTTCTGCTCACGAGTCACATATTTCCTTCTTGTAAGTCAAATTAATTGTCAAAGCTTTAAAGCTGTTCCTCCTTTTGTTTTACCAATAATCTGAATCTTAGGAGAGTAAGAAGGAAATAGTTATATGTTGTAAACTGTGTACTTGATATACTAGAAGTCAGGATTGTATATTTGACGTCATCTTTTTATTTTAATTGAAACAAAATATTTGACGTCATCTTTTAGAAAGGTTGTATGCTACCCAGGAGGCAAACTTACATTTCAGGTTGTGGTACATTGGTTTATCTATTTGTTATAATGGAGTAATTTTGAGAACTATGTTGACACTTCTTCTCCCATGCATCAGCTTAGGTACTGGGAAAGAGAAAGAAGAAACTAATTTACTGCAGCAGCTGTCTGATGCTTGCTTTGTCGTTGATGCTCTGGAGCCATCTGTGAGGGAAGAGTTGGTGAATAATTTTTGCAGCCGGGAGCTCACATCTTATGAGCAGATATTTGAAGGAGCAGGTGTGCTTTTCAAGTCATCGTTACTATCTTTCTCCATCATGCGGGTAGATTGGGGGAGGAGTTTGTAACTATCATTTTAGCGTGGAAATGAAAACGTGCATAGAGGAGGAATTTCTGTTTTAGCCTTACTCTGGACATTATGGATGGAGAGAGAAAAAACATTTGAAAATTCAATTGATTAGATAATATGTGATATACAGTGAAAATTTTCCTTGCTTTAGATATTTCTTATGGCTGCCATCCAAAAAAAGACATGATTTTTCTTGCGAATCTTCCCTTCAAGTCAATTTGATAAAACTTGCTGGCACAAAATTTTGATCCCGACGCAATAAACCAATCAGAGGGCCATACTTGAAGGGTTCAATGACCACATCTTGCTATCTTTGCCTATTGTTCCTAAAACCTTAGTTCTTGGAAACCACACCTCAATCTTTGCACCTCTCTTATTACCTTTAAAGGATAGCTTTCTGCTGGTAGAATCTTGAACAAAAGCCTGGGTGAGTGATAGCGATACAATGTGAGAAAGGTCACGACAAGTGGAGTATCTCCATTTGCCCAATCCTCCAAAAAAAATTCACTCTACTTTGGGACTGACTTTGAGAAAAGAAAAGGGCAAATCATATGATGATATGCTTCAATTGCTTTTCCAAGGATAGCAGGTGTTGCCTCTACTGGCAGAAATAACATTTTATTCAAGAAGTTGATACTGCAACATTCTTCTCTGTTTAGCGAGTGGATTGTACCAAATAAAGATGAATGGCAGCAGGGATAGCATGTGCTGCCTCTAGTGGGGACATTCTTTCATCTCTTTAGTCTTTGGATGCCCTTGGGTTCTTTTACCTCTCTTAAAAAGATAGATTATTTTCGACAGTTGCTAAGCATACATAGATTCAAGAATGAGGTTAAAGTTTTGTGGATGAATGCCATTAAAGCCTGTTTATGGGGATAATGGATATAAAAGAAATCAAAAGATTTTCGAGGGCAAAAGTGAGTGGGATGAGAGAGTAGACCTAGCAAGATTTCATGAATCTTCATGGAGTGCTCTTTCAAGCTCTTTTGTAAATAATTCCACTTGGGGTGCTTCTATGTAATTCCTGTTGGGGTAGTCATACATTCTTTTTGTAACTTTCCAATGCATCCGTAAAAAGTGTCTCTTGTTCTGAAAAAAGGGGCTTCGATGTTGTCATTCTCCGATGTCTATGCTTATAGCCAATTGGTGAGTCTATTTGTAACTCCTGGCTTTTTTGATGGTTTGCTTTTTTTGTATATTTCTTATATGAATGAAATTTATTCCACTGGAAAAAAATACAGTAGCCAAGTAAATCCTTGTCAACGTGCTCTTAAATCTTTTGATTGATTTTGACAAGAGTGCCTCTTGTCATTTTGATGTAGGGAAATTCATTTTAAAATAGTCCAACGGTTAAATAAGATAATAACCGGATTATTTGGGTTATGGTTGGCTTAAAGGCAGTTAGGCTAGTGGTTAAAATTGCATACTACAGTGACATAAATATCACCATTAACAAAGTTGGAGATTTGGTTCTACACCAATTTCACCGAAGACCTTTGTTCTTCCTATTCAAATTGATGCCAGAAAATCTCCAATGATTTTTTTTTGGGGGAACTTTGGAAATGTGAAATTGGATTATCCATAGGGTGATTTAGAGAGGTTTATGATTGTGTACATCTAGATGCTTCTTGATGGGCTTTTTCCCCTAATAATTTTATCACTTTCTCCTTCACATATGCCTCTCTTATCTGAAAAAATGCTAGAGCGAAACTTTTTGTTTATTGTTGGAGCAAAAATGAAAAATTTATATTGATGTTTTTCTTTGTTATTCTCTGTGGCAGATGTCATTCTTTCTTATAATTCCTTTTCTGGTCTCTTGAACTCTTGCATCTTTTTTCTAGATAAATTTATGAACTTCCTGTTTCTGATCGATTAACAAGTTGTATATTTTTTAAAGATAGCTTGAAGCCGTATGTTTGTTATATTTCTAGAACTGGCAAAGTTGGATAAAACTGAACGAAGATATGCTTGGATAAAGCGTCGTATAAGAACAAATGAAGAAATATGGAAAATCTTTCCTCCTTCGTGGCATGTCCCATATCGTCTTTGTATCCAGTTCTGTAAGAAAACAAGGTATGGAACTTGTTTTTGAGTTTGAATTCTTCTCTTGTTCTTCTAATTGATCTATTATCGGACAATTGGTTTGCTATCATCGTTTTAAATCAACAACAATCAAACTTTCTTATGTGCTGGATAACTTAGGTCTTAGATGAACGGATGGGGAAAATTCAACATATTTTAGGGAACAATTAAATGGAAGAAATTAAATCAAACAATTTCTTGGGATAGAAAATTATCGTGTGAACTAAAAAAATGTATAAATTCATCTATGAACTTGACAAGGAGATTACAGAAAGCTTTGGAATTGGATAGATTAAAAAAAAACTCATTGAAACAAATATTGAAGCCAGTATAAAGGAAAGTGTGCCGATCAAACCGTATTGCTCGGAATCATCCGATGAAAGAAGTGAACTTAGTAGATACTTGAAAAAAGTTAATCTTGTTCAGAGATGAAAATGTTCCATGAAAAGTGCTGTAAAACAGATAGATCTATTTGTTATTAGAAGCATAGATTTAATATAATATATTCAAAGAAAGGTTCAAGGTCAAGAAATCTTCCACTTAAAAAAAACCAATATTTACAAATATTTTGTGTTCTGATATACCAGGACCAGGAGACGAGTGATGTACTGTGGATGAAAAAAAAGATTCTCAGTTATTTCTTCAGATTTTTTATTTTTAAAGCTTTCTTCTTTATATTCAATTGCTGTTTTTTGTTGAATGGTCTTGATGATTACAGAAAACAACTTGAGGACATCCTGGATAATTTGAAAGAAAAGCCAGATGTTGGGACATTATTGCTGGTAGGTATATTGAAAACAATAATTGTATATTTAGATGAAAGTTATATTGCCATTTACATTGTTGTAAATCAATAACATATACTTTTTCAGAAGCCTGCATACTAAATCCTGTCTGGTGACCACTCACCGCTTCCAGATTTAGTTGTTTTCTCTTTTGGCTTCTACTCATCATCTTTATTAAATTTTGTTCAGGCACTACAACGAACTTTAGAATTTGAAGATGAATTGGCAGAAAAGTTTGGGGGAGGTGCTCGAGGGAAGGAGAATGGAAATGAAATTGAGGATTTTGGCAGAGAAGATAATAGTCAAAATGTTTCAGACATAAGAAAGAAGTATGAGAAGAAGCTGGCTGTACATCAAGGAACAGAGAATGATGTATGTAATTCAATTTTTATTTGTGAGGACATTGATCCAATGACTAGATCCTTTCCCTTCTCTATTTACATAAAACTTTATTGTCTAAATGCTTTTTCAATTTTGATTGACAGGAAAAGGATGGAATCAAAGATATGTCAGTGCCTGGAGCTGGTGTAATTAACTACTTAACTATTTATATGAAATTCAACTATGGAACGTCATTTTGTTACGTTAATGTATTATGCATTTACAAGTGTATGAGACAGAAAATTTTCACTGCAAACTAAACTTCTGTCATCTATAAAGCATCGATGTACTTTGCAAGGAGCTGTCCTCATTATCTCTGCTAAATAAGATAGATCATAGATGGCAGTTTGTTTTCTCTAAATACTATAATTTACTGAAATTTTGTTTCATATGGATAAATTTGTTCTTAAAATTATTACCACTATTTTGTTGGCAGTTCAACTTCCGTGGAATCATTTCTTCTTGCTTTGAACCTCACTTGACAGTGTACATAGAACTAGAAGAGAAGACGTTAATGGAGAATTTGGAAAAACTTGTTCAGGTAATATCATTGTCTCTGTATTGAATGGTGTAAACGTCTAACAGTTTTGATTGGGTTGTGCTGATCTTCCGCAAATGAAATTTGCTTTATGACAGGAAGAAACATGGGACATTGATGAAGGAAGTCAGAACAATGTTTTATCAAGTAGCATGCAGGTAATGTTGCAGGCATATGACATGGCAATTTCTTCCTGACTGTTAGTTTGGTTCTTTATCAAGCAATTTACAGTTTTGAGGAGGAAGGATTTTTTACTTCCGTTACTATTTCTTAAAAGTAGTAGCATGCAGGTAATTTGTGAAATAATAATTTTTTTTTTATAAGAAACGAGAGATCTATTAAAGAGAAGAAGGGTACAACTTAGGGGCAGGGGTGGAGGAAACCCCCTCCCAAAAGAAACTAATTACAAAAGCTTCTCCAGTTGTAAAGAATCATAGAAATAGGGTAATTACATAATTTGTGAAATATTATAATGCTTTCTATCACTTTTAGATATTTGATGCGGGCTTGTATAGACAATACTTTCAGCTCCTTGGAGAGCAGTAGCTTATTGTAACTTAGAGTCCTGCCAACTCATTTGGAGTTTGTTTTTTTTCCCCGCTTGGTAGTTTCTTTTTTGGATTTCAATGTGTGAGGGTGAGAATTCGAACCTTCGACGTTTTAGTTGAAAATATATGTCTTAACCAGTTGAGTTATGTTAAAAATGATATTTTTTTAATTTTATTTTTTGTTTCCTCAATATTTTAGTTGGTGGGTGATTATATATTTAATTATCTGGTTTATTTTTTGAATGAAAATTAGAACTTACTTTTTTTGAGGATTGCTATACTCTAACTTTACAAGTGAATTGGTAAAGAACAAAATAGTAAAAAAGATACAAGGACACATGGAATAAAGAAGGTAATTCAGCATGAACTATCAACTTGAGGGAGTTGATCTAACCCTTACGTATGTGATAGTTTGATTTTTTGGGGGGTGATCCATGGATGGAGCAACTCAAGGGAGGAGGGTTCGTTATTCAACTCTTTCTTGATGAGAGTATGGATTTAGTGGAATGCCATCCTATTCAGGTCCTTCGTTTTTTTATGTGTTAGTACATAGGACAAAGGAGGCTGTAGAAATTAAGGTGAGAATACAGTGAGGTGCGTGGTTATAAGGAAGCTTTGTGTTTGTCTATAACCCATGTGGATGATCAGTTGGCTGCTTTGCTCCCTGAGGCTAATCTGTGCACCTTGCATTGCCGTATAAAAGAAGTAAGAAAAGATAGGTTCCAGCAAAAGAAAGAAAAAGGAGAACGTGGGTTTAGGGGCCGCATTCAAAAGACGAGGTATCAATTTTACCTGTTAGGAGATGCCCCATTTTTGGGGACAAGGAGTACTTTCCTGGACCCTGAATCCATCTAGCCCCATTCCTCATTCCTCATTCTTAAATTTTATTATTAATTATCAAGAAAATCTTAATATTTTGTGATTGTTTATGGCATATTTTAATAAATCTTTATATTATTTTTCAGAGTAAAAAACTAACACATATTTACATAATGTTAAATGTTAAAGCTAAGAAACGATATATATTAATTGAATCTACTGTTGAATTTTAAATGAATCATATTCCCTTAACAAGGAAAAAGTTTCCCAAAGAGGATTCCTTTCCTATAAATTTCTTGCTGGGAATCCTTGTCCTAGCAAATATCGCTCGTTGCATTTTCTAATAACTTTAATGTTGGTTATTCTTTTTTGTAGTTGTTTCTAATAATCAAAAGGAGCTTAAAGAGATGCAGTGCCTTGACTAAGAACCAGACATTATTCAATTTGTTCAAGGTGCATTCTATATCCATATCAGCAATTGTTGTTACGGTAGCACCTGCATGTTATACTTTTTGAAGATAATTTAATATGGGCCTATGTAGCGGGAAAAATTCTATTTCAGTGAATTCCCAAATGCAGGCAAGGCGTGAGTGTTCAACATTATCTTGATTTTTTTTTTTTGTTTTTGTTTTTGAATAAGAGACGAGAAGGATTTGTAATATCAACAAAAGTTGCCACCTAAGGGCCAAGGCTGAGGGAACCCACAGCCAACAACGAGGACTAAACTAACAAAGCTTTTTAATCAGTAATGATCATAAGAAGGCCGTAATTACAAAAGATGTTCACTGCTGGAAGAGTTTTGCAAGATTAATGACCATTATCTTGATGTTTATTGTGTGAAAATTAGATGTTCACTGCTGAAAGAGTTTCACATGATTAAGATTATAATTTTAGTTTTGATGCTTGTATTTGGGGTAATTTAGATATGGTTTAATAGTTTTTCTAAGAAAAAAAGAAAAAAAGAAAAGACAATGATCGTAGGAATGGAAAATAGATTCATCATAGGTTCAAAACATTGTTGGAGTTGCCATTTGCAAGATGAAGTTTCTTCTCTATTTATTCAACTAACAAATGTATCAAGGTTAGACAGTAATCATGCATGTTGAACAGGTAGATTCCCTAGCCTAAATTTCCCTCACCCGATCACTGAATCTAAGCCTAAAATCAACTCTCCAATGGCTAGTAGAAAATAAGTAATAAAAATATAATAATCTAAAGAAGAATAAATTAAAAATAAAAAGTAATCAATTACAAAAATAAATAGGATCTGTAACCCTCTAGAAGAGAAGATCAGTTTGTGAAAATTAAAATCTAAGAGCAAGAATGAAACTAAGATAAGAAGGGAGTAGAAAGAATCTGAAGTGCGATGTCGTCCTTGATCACTTGTGTCTTCGTCTTCTCTAAACTTCTCTTCTTGTGGTTGCCTCCAAGGTCTTTTCTATAGCCTCCCAACTGATCTCATCTTTGAAGGGAGAAAATATTTATATTTATAATGGGTCATTTGACCTAATACAACAAGAATGATTTTTTTTTGCTTGTTTTCAATTTTATTTAATTTCTTATAAGTTTATTCAAAAAATTTAAATATCTGCAAGATAGATACAAAGATATTAGAGTAACCCAAAACAATGAGAAAACTAGTTATTAAATTAATAGTATAATTGCAAGCCATTAGCAACATTATATTTTATACAGCAACTTTTTTCTTTTGCTGTTGCCACTAAATGGGAAAGTTAATATTGCAGCTTGGAGAGTAAATAATAGACTTATAATTGATTGTTTGAACCAGTTCGTTAGTCCTATCCTATAGGTAACATTGTTAATGTCAGGCTACGATATGTTTGTGTTTTGGAATTATGGGGTATCTAATTCAAGATACTGTAAGGTAAAAGCATCTATTTACTAGGGATACTTGATGTTCCTTTGATTATATCCAATAATAGATGTTATGCAGAAGAGTGATTATTGAAAACTGTATATATCATGCTTGAGTTGCTTTGTTAGTCTTGTGCACCTCTTCTGTAATAGGGGCATGACACTCGTTTTACTTTAGATGACTGTAATGCCAATATGTATTTAGTATTATTTTAATAGTTTCGCATCTATTTAGTATTGACCATAAACATGGGTTGCATGGAAAATGCCACTCTCATTACTAGGGCTTATTAAACGGCATAGATTTGTATGTCAAGTTCAAAATGATCTACTGGGAATATTTTGGACAAAATTAAAAAAATGGATTCCCATAAACACCGTATTGTTCATATTTATATTTTTCCTTATACTGGATACCTTTCAGTTTATGTCTAAATGCTCCATAAACTGCCCTTCGTGTGAATTATCTATTTTTGGCATCACATTTTCACAAGAACAAGACGCTCTTTAGAGAATTGCATGTACTTCAAAATAGCTAGGAGTTTGTAGTGACTGTATAAACGTCGCACTCCTAAATTTGAACAATGGATGACACGAATGGTTGAGGTAGAATAATCTTTGGTGGACTTTTCTCATCATCAGGTATTCCAGAGAGTCCTAAAAGCTTATGCTACTAAGCTTTTTGCAAGACTTCCCAAGGGTGGCACGGGATTTGTTGCAGCAGCCACAGGCATGGATGGACAGATAAAGGTGCTTAAAGAGCAATATAGAGTTTTTTTCTTTGAGAATTATATATCTTTTTGTTATATTCTCTAAATGTGTGTGGAAGTTGTGGACAGACTTCTGACAAGGATGAAAAAGTTATCTGTTACATAGTCAATTCAGCTGAATATTGCCACAAGACAGTAAGTTGCCTTTTGAATCATTGCATTTTACCTTGTTATTGGTCGTTGAATATTCTTTGTAGTATTTACGTGACTGGTGGACACTAACAGTAACATGCATGTTTTCTTTAAAAAAATATATATTATAGGAAGCATATCAGCTATCAAAACGGTACAGTATAAGTTAAGAAGATGGTGTTGCATCCTCTAAACTTGAAGAACAAATGATAAAAAAATAAATCCACCTAGTTAGTATACAAACAAGCAAAGGAGATACCTAATTAAAGACTTTTTAGTAAAGCTATCTGAAACTTTATGGCGAAAAATCAACTATTAGATAGCGAAACAGACATAACTATCTAGTTGATGTATGCAAAACTAACAGCCACAAAATAATCAAATTCATAGGACATGTCAAGTTTCATCTTAAATAACTATAGTTGTACTTGTTTGTTTAGTAGCTTGTTAATTCTAAGATTTTTGAGCAATCAGCATTTTTCATGCTAAAAAGAACTTGCATTTGCATTATGTCAAACTTCTTTTTCAACTTTGGAAGCATTTGCTGGAAAATGACAATTGTACCTTTTCGGCATTGGCTGGCCAAATAAATTTTTCTAACAGTCAGGATTGTCGTCATACTTCATGGTTGTCATCCTTATCTATATGTTTATAGTGCTTGAAAAATAAATCTCTAATTTTATTTTCTTGTGGGACATGTTGCTTGAATAGTCGACATATTGAAGTGGAAGTATATATTTAAGAATTCATTCTAAATTTCATGGCTTTCAATGACCTCTAGTTTTTATTTATTTATTTATTATTTTTGTGGGGTGGGGTGGAACAGTCTGGTGAATTGGCTGAAAGTGTGCAAAAGATTATTGATTCTCAACTAGTGGATGGCATAGATATGTCAGAAGTGCAGGTATGGTATTCATTACCTAATTTCAATGGACGATGGGATTTTTCAATTCAATTCCATTACATTTACAGATGTACTGTTCGGCAGGATGAATTCTCGGCAGTAATAACGAAAGCGTTGGTCACCTTGGTGCATGGTCTGGAAACTAAATTTGATTCAGAAATGGCTGCAATGACTCGTGTTCCATGGGGTACACTTGAAAGTGTGGGTGACCAATCATCTGACTGACAATAAACATTGGCTATCAACCCAATTCCAAAATGAACGATGTGGGAGAG
>JAOANK020000066.1:514395-534048 GCA_026257165.2 Telfairia occidentalis | reverse complement strand
AGAAAACTGATGGAAGACGACAATGAGATCAGAAAGAAAGTCAAAGCAAAGAGTGTAGAAAGTAGGAAAAGTGTGGTAGAAGGTGGATCCTCCTTTATCTCGTTGGGTCATTTTATAGATGACCTTTTCGCCAACCTGCAACATGGAGAAGACTAAGTTAAATGATGCCTTCTTTAATGAGCTTACAACAAGGAACATTCATTTCATTTTGTTGTCAAGCTTTATTTTGTGTTTTATGAATTCAAGCATAATTGTATTTATTACTCTCTCAAATACCAATAGCTCAATCGTTCACCTGAACTACAAAAATTGATAAACAGATTAGTATTATTCTATAATATATCTATTAAATAACTTTTGACCTAGTTAACGTAGCGAAGATAAACTCTTTTGATTAATTGTTTTTGCAAAGGATTAATGGATTATATAACGAAACGTTACGGTATCAAAAGAATAAATATTTAGTAAAAGCATTTTTCATGAGAAATCTAACTCCTTTATAGGAAATGTTACCTTTCTCGTTTAGTTTTGGGTCAAATTTGATAGAAGTCACATATCTTTTATAAAAACTAGACTACCATTTTCCCCTTTCTTTTGGCAACTAAAATAAGTTTAACAAATGAGTTGGTTTAATTCATGAACCCAAACACAGATTTGAAAATAATAATTAAAAAATTATTTAAAAAAAAATTCACATGCCCCCAAAATTTCAATAGGGTAGATAAATACTTAAATAAGGGTAAATGGCCCTTTCCATTATGAATAGGAATGGTGTATCTTACATTCCTACCTTTATGCAAAAACAGTCTCTTTCTCCTGTTTGTTTTGGGGTTGGATGAAATTGAACATCTCGCTCACAGTCTTTGTCCTGTCAAGGAATAAAACACGGTGAAAAGCCAGGGGGCTTGGTCCTTAAACTTTCCTCCTTGTTATGAGATTTTGACTTACCAATCATAATAACATCCAGTTTCAATGCAACTTCCCATGAGCTGTTGCTAGAGCTTTCCTCGGACCTTCCCGATGCTAGCACATCGGGAACGAGTGGTAAGGCCATGATCTGCAAGGGATCATCATATCATTCATCCACACCACACATCTTTACATAGCATTCCAATAAGATTAATTAATCAATATAATGATGGTATAGCTTCAAACAGGATATCTAAAATTAGGACAGCCCATATACCTGGAAAGTAGAGTCTGAAAGACGTGATAACTTGATGAATACATCGAGTGCTGCAGTTCAGTTTAACCGACCAGTGGCAGCTGCTTCAAAATCATTATCCTGCTACAACAAACCCAATCAAATATAGCAAAATATTTTTAAATTAAGTTTTGGATTGCACATAATGGAACTAACGGCAATACAAAAATGAAAATCTGAAGCGAAGTGCCTTCCTCTCTCAAACCTTGTCCAGCATAGCGGTGCTTGTGAGGTTAAATCATCAAGAGCTTGGTTGCTTCCTTCATCTCCTGAATATGGAAAATGTTATCACTCATCAGGCTCCAAAAGAACACCATGACTAGAAGTGGAGTGTGGTCTATAACCAGCATGTTTCATCTCCATCAGTAATTCCTCCAACAAGCAATAGATCCGATCGGATTGTGGATGCTTCCTATCCTTGGATACAAAATGGTTCACAAAACCAGCAATCTCAATCCAACTGCTTCCAGTTTCCTTCTTCAAACCTTTCTCCCTCATCTGTTTTCTAACAATATTGACATTTTCCCAGTTCCTTTCCTCTGCATATATATTCGAAAGCAAAACATGGTAACCTGTATTCCCATTTCTTCTCTCCATTTCTAGCAACTTCTCGGCAACAACCTTTCCCAATTCAAATTGTTTATGAATCCTACATGCAGCAAGAAGAGACCCCCAAATTTCCATTGCATTGCCTTGTTCCCCTAAACATGTGACAAACTCATAGGCTTCGTCCACTCTCCCGACCCTCCCCAACATATCCGCTACACAACAGAAGTGTTCAGTGGACGGCTGAATGCTATATACAGTTCTCATTGCCTTGAAGATTTGAAGACCTTCATCAACGAAACCAGCATAACTACAGGCAGACAAGACTGCTACAAAGGTAACTGCATCAGGCCTGATACCAGATTTTTGCATTGTGTGAAACAGAGAGAGAGCACTCTCACCCATCCCATGTTGACCATAACCCAATATCATGGTGGAATATGTGACCACACTTTTCTCATTGGCTTTACTAAAAACATATTCAGCACGGGTGATTGACCCAGATTTGGAATACATGTCAATCAGAGCAGTTGCAACAAAAACATTTTGATCGAAGCCATTACGAATTGAGAATCCATGGAGTTGCTTGCCCCAATCTATGCATCCTGATGGATTACAAGCAGGAAGAATCGAAGCCACGGTCACAACATTAGGCATTACCTTTTGGTCAAGCATCTGTCTAAGGGTGAGAAAAGCCTGATCCACAAGTCCATTTTGTGTGTAGCCAGACATCGTAGCGTTCCAAGTGGCCTGATCTCTTTCATGATTATAGCTTTTCTCAAATACATTTTGAGCAGCCTCAATCAAACCAGATTTGGCATACATGTCTATAAGATAGCTGTCCATTCCCTCAAATTGAATTCCATTCCTAAGTATATAGGCATGAGTTTGCTTTCCAATATCAGGGTTTCTAAGATCAGAAGCTGCTGAAAGCAATGCGGTAATGGTCACAGAATCAACCACCAAGCCTTGCTTCTGCATCTCATAAAAAAGCATTAATGCTTCATTATTCAGTCCATTTTGTACAAAAGCAGAGATCATTGTATTCCATGAAACAACATCCTTTTCAGGCATATCATCGAAAATTTTAAATGATATATCGATTGAATTGCACCTAGAATACATGACAATGAGGGCATTCAGTACACAAACTTGCGATACAGGTACGTTCTTGATGACAAATGCATGCAACTGTTCATCTAATTCAAACTTCTGCAAGTGTGAAGCGGCAGCCAAAGCTGAAAGAAGAGTTACTTCATCAAGAGCAGCGTCTTCAGATTCCATAGCTTGAAGGAAGAGTTTAATTCCTTCAAGAGGACAGTTATTCTGAACAAAAGCACCGATCATTGTATTCCAAACCTCCGTGTTTCTCTCCGAACAATGGTCAAAAACCTTCTTGGCAAATTCGAGCCAACCCAGCTCGGCATACATGAAAATAGCAGAGCTCACAACATACAAGTCATTAACATATTCACTGCCTGACTTCACAAGCATCCCATAAACAACATTCGCATTCTTAAAGTCCCCCAAACTTGAAAAGGCAGGAAACACATTAACAAAACTGACTGGACTTGGCTTTATCCCAATTTTCATCATTATCTTAAATTGTTTCACAGCTTCAGCATATCTCTCCGTTCTAACATACCAAGCAATAAGAGTATTCCAAGCAATGACAGTTCTCCTACGCATTGAATCAAACACCTTGCGTACCAAATCACGCCCTGAATAACCAGAACACGCAGAGTACATATTCAATAGGGAATTATACACAATTCTACTAGGATTCATTAGGCAGCGAAGAAAGTGACCATGAACGGCCTTGCCAACCTCGAGGTTGCGGGTATCGGCGCAGGCCTTGAGAACAGAAGAGTAAGTATAGGAATCGCACTTGACTTGTGGAGAAGACGATTTCATTTTGGTGTAGAAGAGAAGGGCTTCATCGGGAAAGTTGTTGCAGACCAATCCAATGATGATTGTGTTCCAAAGAACGGTGGATGGTCGAGGAAGCGCGTCGAAGAGTTGGCGGGCCAGATGGGGCTGACCTTCTTGGCAGAGTCTGCTGAGGCGATAACGAATCGTCGGGATTTTGGGATTGGTTGTGTGGGTATGAAGGGGAAGATGAGAGGGTGATGGGGAGAGAGGAAAAGGAGTTGCAGGGGAAGCCATGGATGAGCTTCTGAGCTTCTACGATGGCCTTTCACCTTCCACCCACAGTGGACAGTGGATCAACCACTCTACAAAAATGCCTAACCGAACAATATTTATTTATCCAAACAGTTTTATTTTCTATTCTTTTTTCAAATTTTTTTCATTTCTGTCCAATTACAGAGTTGTAAATTTGTAATACATAATATAGTCAATATCTTATTTTAATTTTTCAATTTGAGCAACTCAACTGTAACGGTTGACAAAAATCCATCCTGAAAAAAAAAGGTAATGGTTGACTAAAATATGAGAGATTTAAACTCCCACCCGTTCAACTCAACAAAAAAAAATACAAAGTTATTGTCAAGGAGTTTAACAAAATAAAAGTCATTTTATTAACTAAATCTTCTTTTAGAAGGAAATTGAAGAATAT
The DNA here is from genome assembly GCA_026257165.2 of Telfairia occidentalis. Classification (NCBI taxonomy): domain Eukaryota; kingdom Viridiplantae; phylum Streptophyta; class Magnoliopsida; order Cucurbitales; family Cucurbitaceae; genus Telfairia; species Telfairia occidentalis. Next base: position 529,720 of record JAOANK020000066.1, on the reverse strand, counting down.
AATTTTTTTTTAGTTCAACATGTCAAGATTGGAACTTCTGATATTTTGATTGAAGATATATGTCTTAACTAATTAAATTTTTTTTTTTTTTTCAAATTGGCTACCTATAATATAGATTTATAGTATTAAATAATAGACCTACATTATAGGTAGGGTGTCCTAATAATTTTATGTGATATCTATAATCAATTATCTTTTTTATACTTAAAAGTAATTTATCTTCACATAAGAAGGGAAATTTTTATTTTATATATATATTATTTTTTTGAGTTCAACAACAACAAGATGGATTTCAAATCTATATAAAAGGCTACAACTCTTAAGAAAACTACCAATATTCAACCATTTAATTTACCTTAATTTGATTTAAACTATCCTTTTTAAGGGAAGGAATTTTCAATTCTATTCAACATTAAATCAGCTTTTAACTTTTAAGGGAAATATTTTGTTTTAAGCTAATCAACTATGACGACAGAAAACAATTAATTATAGTTTGCTATTTATGTTCAAAGACAAATGCTCGAAAAATTATTAAGACACTTTTTGTAGACTATTTGAGCATTGATTTTTTAAAAAAAAAAAGTTTCAACTCAGGTGTAAAAGTAGAAATTTTCAACCTTCCAACTTTTTGATCGAAAATGTATGTCTTAAGCAGTTAAATACTAATAGATGAAAAGAAAATGTTATTTAATCAAAGCGTGCATATCAATACTTGCTACTTTCTGTTGCACAATAATTCACTCAAACATCAAATGCCATGTGAGACCTCTAAATAAACCAAATTTTTGTTACTCATTCTCAACTCAGAGGATCAAAATTTTCAGCATTGATATATTCACAAAAATACAAACCTATTTCCGTAGGAAAGATAATTGTTCTTCTTCTAAGTTCCTATATTGGTATTATTACGTAAAAGAATATTGGGTTACATATTGGGATTACAACAATGAATGGAATCAAATAACACAACCAATCACAAAACCCCTTGTTGCCTTTACTTTCCCCTTACTGTAAGAGCAACATCAGAGCATCAAATAGCTGAAAGACTTGCCCATTTTCCAAGTTCATAAGGATCCGCATAGTAATACAGCTTAATTCTATTGGACAAAGACAACCCTGCTGCAAAAACCCTAAATCCAGAATCATCCTGTTCCGCCGGGTCATCGGAAAACGCTGCGACGTCTCCAAGGAGTTTGAATATGATTCTCCTCGTTTGAACAAGTCTAGGAAAATCAAAGTAAAATCCTGTTCCAGCCTTCGCTTCCGGTAGTCGGTACTCAGCAATAGTTACTACACTATTGGGCTCCTGTAAAAATCATGCTAACCGTTTTCCATGAAATGAAACCTCCATGATTGCAATCATACAGAAATCAATTTTGAATCACCATGATTAGAATGCTGAAGGAACTACCCAGGGAAAAAAATATAAACAATGCCCTCAAGCAAATATACTCAACATCTCTCAAATGAGAAAACAGGATCCTTCTATGTATAATTGTTGTCCATGAAAAGCAATTAATTGTTTGTATTCTGGCTACACATGTTTCAATGTCAATGTTCACGCTGTATAATAAATTAAGACCATTAGTTACCTGAACAACGGAAACTTGTAGATACAATACAGCAGGATAGATGTGTCTATCCTCTAAAAATGAAACTGATGCATCCCAGATTTGTACATCTGATGAAGGTGAATGTGTAACTCGAGGTTTTATTGCACTGAAGGCGTCCAGACGAAATCCAGCGATCATTGGGGAACCCAGAGATAGATACTGTTCCAAGACAAGGTCGTTGTCCATAACCCTTTCAGCTTCAATTGGAACCTGAAGAGAACAAAAGACAGTTAACAGCAAATTAGTATTATAGGAATTTTGACAGATGTCACAGAAATTAGATGTAATAGACCATAGCAGAATTTATACCCTGAATCTCTTTACTTGAGGTGCTCTCTCCAACCAGGTTTTGTAAGTCATTTGATCTGAGCCTGATGATGATTCAAGGCCTGTTTCTTTTCTCACTGGGACTCCAACTACAACAATTCTTTTAGCATGTAGACAAGGAATACCTTCACTTGATCCTCCAAAGGAGGCACGTCGATTAACTGGTGGATTAACTGATGCAAAAGGATTTTCATCTAGAGACAAAAGGTTAAAATCTTTCTCATAATTTACAGAACTTGAACCAGCGCGTTGAAGGCGTAACATCATCCAAATGATGCGGCATCTAACAGGATTTTTAAATGTAAACCGGACATGTCTAGGTGCTGTATCCTCACTATATTCTTTTTCTGGCCCATAAAAATCAAATGAAGATGGTATCAAGGATTGGACATCCCACTTCCCAACATACGACCTTTCTTCCCTGTGAATTAAATTACTCGCCCAGATTTGTACCTGCAATGAGAGAAGAATACAAGTCTCAAGTCTGACAAGAATTCAATCCCCACCAAGATTTTAAAACATGGTAATAATATATTCTAAATTAAAGGTCCAAAATATGTCCCCAGTAAAAATGTGTCACCTTAATAAAATAAAAGATTGAAACCAAAATTTTCATCTCATTTTTTTCAAATCAACGAAACATATAATGTATACCAGTTAACAGTCTAACTGACAAAATTATTTGTACTTGGATTTTGCATTTCTTTGACATCTCATGAAATGTTGAGGATATACTGCCATGTTGGTAAAAATTTGACATATAGACAATTAAATTTTGAGCCCATCAGTTGCATAGTACGTATGATCACACTAGAGAGAGCATAGCACACTGTCATAATAGAGAAGCATTCTGGTTCTAAAAAGTTGTAACAGAAACATCACATCAAATGCAAAATTACACAGAAGCGCAGATTGATTCTAGTTCAACGATTATTTGTCCCAAAAAGTTGGTGCAAAATTACACCAAATGCAAAATCACGTAACATTATCAATTTAAATGAGTCTTTGTCCTTGAGCAAATCCATGATGATCCTGCCGTGACATATTCAACTATCCTGCTAGAGCACTTCTGAATACTTTCACTCTCATGTAAATAGCTACATAGGCTCTAATAATAAACCCATTGGCCACTAACACGCTAATAAAAGAAGGATATTATTAAGAAAGCAAATATCAATACTTACAATTGGAGTGTCTCCAGCAGAGTACCCACAAGGGCTCACAAGCAAGATGACCCCACTAACATCAGAAATGGAATCAAGAACAATAACAAATTCAGCAGAGGTAACATTTGGAGGAGCTTTCCAATATGAACAAAATGAACCAGAATCTAAGGGAGCAAGCAATGACAAAGCTGGTGCTGAATCGGCTGCTGTTTCAACCTACAATTACACAAGACCTTGCAGCTTATTATGAATTACAAACACAGCCAAATGGAAGATTTTTGCAATTAGATGACATGATTCCTTTAATAATATCAGACAATTTTCGAGAGATTAAAACTGAGAGCTTCTTGAAGTATCTTTTCAAGAAGAAAATTATTTTTTAAAAACAAAATCACATTCAGTTTCATGTCTTCCAGAATGTAAGGTACGTGGCAAAATGGAACCAAGAACAAAAACAAATTCAGCAGGAAGTGTACTAATTTTGTTATGAATGCAAGGCCTAAGCCCCAGGCTTTCTTGAATGATATCAATGGTGGTGAAATCCGAAAACTGTAAGCAATTTCTGCTTCAAACCTTCTAAGCTAACCACAAAGTACAAAGTACAAAGTACAAATATTGCATGTCTGCAAAAAGAACTTTGAGTGATTTGTCACCAACCAAGACATCCTATTCCTCCCAACTTTTGATTTCCTTCATTTCCATGTTTAGAAGCAAAAACCATGTCCACCAAACTTTTGTAAGAGGCCATCTCTATGCAAATGTCTTCTAGCATTATATCTTTTGGGACAAAGCTTTTATGTGTTTTTATTATAGATTTGCCGTCAATAGAGCTATCCACAATGTGAACTTTTTTAAAAGTGCAATAGCAACAAATAAAGATTTAGACAATATACATTGGTAGTTTTAAGTTCCCAAACACCACTCAATCAAACACTTCTCCACCCAAAATACATGTTTTATTCTTCTACTCCTAATTTTAACGTCATCATTTTTTTAGGATAGATTTCTCATACACTATTGTGACTGTTACAGAATTTTTAATTTATCTTTAAAAAGTGACATAAAACATAATCTCATAATTATATTCTTAGAATAGAAATATTGGAGAGAAAATCATATGTAATGCACATGATTAGGAGAAAAAGAAACTACTGTGTGTATAAGAATCAAAATAATACCGAGTGCAAGAGGCCGGCAAATGGAAATTCAGCAACAGACACTTCTCCATTAAGCAATTTTCTTAGGACCTTATTTACTCGTTGGCCAGCATAACGTAGATTTTTTCCAGAAAGCCAATTCCCTACTGATGATCCAATCACCTGATTCAGAGCTCTATATGCAGCATCGTCGGCACGGGCATTTCTCCGTGAGCTAATTAATCCCCTTACATAGTCCAAGATCAATGCATCAAGCAAAATATTGTTACAGCATTTCTTACAGACAACACCATCTGAACAGTTCGAAATATCAATTTGGCTCCCATGACCTGATCCTCCCTGGCTTGAATAACCACTGTAGTTTGAGACTTCCCTTGAGTTATAGCTTGTCAGAAGTTGAGCCCCTCTCCCAGCACAGCATACTTTACAAACCTTTCTTCGGCATTGTGAACATAACAAGACAGGCTGGAGAGCTCCTGCGGAGGACACTTTAGAGGGAAATTGAACTGGTGTTCTAGTTTCAGCACGCACCTCACACGTTCCACCAGAACAGATCTCTCCAATTTCTGTGATGTTCCAGAAATCCACAAGATCATCAACTTTATCAAGACCTATAGCAGCAATAGTTTTATCTTCCAAATAAGTGTGGCCAATTAATGCAAGATTGTTTGCCAATCTGCATAACCTTCCAATGTAAACCTCATCAAGCAATAGATTTGGATTTATAGTAGCAGGATCAGTTCCAGTTGATAGTAATGCTCTATCCCTCTCAGCAGCTGAAAGATTTAGCCGGAGGCGCTCAATTTCAAGCTTCATGGCTTCTTGAAAACTGAGCTTCTTTTCCTGCATTGTTGTATAAATAGTATGTGTCTAAATATGTTACATCAGGACCAGATTTAAAATACTTAATGATTACATCATCTACATTCTTCTATTAAAAAAGAACCAAGTCTTAAAGATAGTTAAAAAAAATGTCAGAGATTATCTGACAGGATCTGAAACTAAAGAAAAGTGATCATTACTGAAGTGCTAACTCCTAGAACAAGATGAATAAAAGGCTTTCAAGAAAGCTCCTGCCTGCTGATTCCTTGCTCAAAACTTCCTCCTAATTTCCTTCGCCCTATCTATTGCCTCTTGTAACCAACCCAAAATCCACTAACAGCAAATTAACTGTCTTAGCAAGCTACCCTAGATTTTCCTTTTCAGCCCTCCTAGAGCATGTATGCATTATGGGAGGCCCATCATCCTTCTCTAATTTTTTTTTTTCTTATTGCTATTACTTTTCATTTTTTTCTCAACATGTTCAAATTAAGTATCTCATATTATCTAGTTAATTTGCTTCCCATTATCTACTCTAACGCTATCCAGTTTCAAAGTTAGGCCATTATTACCTAATTTGGAGGTTAGCCCATGATCTGTAAGTGGGACAAGGCTACCATCTCTGATGCAACTCAAAAATTGAAATCTATATATTGCACCATTCTCATTCAGAATTATATCATGATGACCAAACAAAACATAAAAATAGAAACTAACATACCATGTGAGGTCCTGCAAGGGATTTGAGACAATTTATGTACGGTTGGGAACAACTATCAGTAACCTTTAGATCTTCTGGTGAAGAAACATTGTGGTTGGTTTCAGCACCATGATATTCAACATGCTGATCCAAAAAATCAAGTAAGTCGCCCCCGTGATGTACAACAGTTCCACTAACTGGTTCAGAAATTGTATCTGAAAATGTGACTTCTCCAGTCAAAAGGTCAGCCAATTGGTCTGCAGAAGCACTAGTTTTTACTGACTTTGAAAGGTCATCATTTACTGAAGGAGCCAAAAACGGATTGCCCCCTGAACCAGAAGAAAAGTGGTTGATTTCCTTGTGAAACTTTTTAGTGAGGTGAGCTAATCTTGCACCAGGTCCTTCATCATAAAACACTCCCCTCCAAGGAAGAGAAACTCCAAGGATCTCTATCTATAGTATGCGTCAATAAAACAAAATATGTTACAGAAGTCAGAACAAATCCAAACCCAATAATTAGTAATATATGACAAAGAAATAACAAAATAAAAAAAATAATGCCAGAGAGAGAGAATCATTAAAGATGTAAAGTATGAAAGCCATACCAAGTACAAATAAAAAAAATAAAGATGATCAACTTCCTCAAAATATGTCGATGTTTAACATTAGGCTGGTGACAAATAAAATTTCGTTGATCTTAAAAAGAAAGAATATGTAAAGAAAATGAGACAAGGAAAAAAGATATCTAAATAAAGACAAGAACAGACCAAATGAAATGGTGAATTTAAATTTTTACATCTATGCTTGCATCCAAAAAAGGAAACAGAGAGGTTTTGACATGTACTGCCAGAATCTAGAAAACTACATGTTAAATATTACAGGTCCAAAAAATGATTGTGTAACTTGATCAAATATCACTTCTCACCTCACCAAGAGTCATCGAACTTCTCCCAGAAACAGAAGGATAAAATGTAACAGCAACAACACGGGTAAGGAAGTCCAGTTCACCCTCCAGTTCTTCAAAATCGTATAATAATGGAAGTGTTGATGCGTCTTGGGAATGGAAGCGTGCACCAGCCCCTGTGATAGCCGTATCCTCAGCACTAATTGGCCCCGGTAAGGTTATTAGAAGGTTTGTCCCATTTTCACACTGTGGAATGGAAGCACCCTGCCATGAACGAACATAGCCATTTATGCACAGCAATAACCACACGTCCATATTAACCATTTGCATACATACAGCTATCCATGTATGCAGGAACACATGGATGGCAGAACGCACAGTCACTTCATGTATGTTTCCTTTTGTGTGAAATTGTGTAATTCGGGATACACATATAGATAAGTGGTGTAGATAACTTGTTATGTATTTACATTAATTAATTTTAAAAAATAAAAAGGCTAGAACTAGAAGCAATATGCAGAGCATATATAGCAACATGGCTTATCAGTACAATAATTAGTGGCTGATCATGTGAAAGGTCCTTTTAGTGTTTCATGTAACTGCATCAAAAAGTAATATGTAGTTAAAGAGGAAAACACGCAACTGATGCAATGTGCAGTTAAACAACTGTTGAGGATAAGTAACAGCTTGAAATCAAAAGTAGAATTTTTTTTTTATACAAAGCAAAAGCAACATGAAGAAGCAGCCTTGCTGCTATGTAACCAAGAAGTGTCTAAACTAATAAAACTACCAAGTAGTGATCAAGAGAAAATGCAAAACAATGTCTCTATGCGACTGCACTAACTAAAGGGCTGTACTTTCCACATTTCATCTCATTGAACAAAAAAAGCCTCATGATCACCAAAGCAAAAAGGGGAAATTTTTGGGAGAGAATACAAACCTCAAGAATTAGTTTTAGCCCATCTAAATTACGACCAGTCCTTACATCAACGGTGGCAGGATAAGTTGAGTCATCTGCACCATGAGATACAGTAAGAAGAAGCTGACAGACATGGCAAGGCTCAGTTAGGTAAATGAACAGTTCAACAACATCTGCACCCTGCGGGAAAACCTGTAAGATAAAGAACGCAATTATCTCATGAAAAGGAAGCAAGCAAGACCAATCGACTTATAAAGTTTCTCAAGCAGCAAGGTTGATGAGAAATTTAACCATATATCATCTATTCCATTAGAACAAATGTTTCAGATTGAAGAAAAAAAAATCCAGTACCCAGATCTCGCCTTTCTTCTTAAAATTCAGAAGACCAGTTCCACCATTAGAACTTGGAAACATGTTGGAAACAGGTTTAAGTAAAAAACTGGATACTCGCGAGGGTACCTACACCGATCCAAATTGTCAATCAACACAATGAAACAGAAAAGTAAAGCACAAGTAACACGTGATAACCATATGTGAAATACAAGGGTAACAACCAATGGAAATAATGCAATACTTCAGCCAAGATATGAAAACTCAAACAGGAAAAAAGTTCACATGGTGGACTAGGAATAGCTACAAGACAAACTCCTATAGTCCGAAGGAAAGGCAAATAAACTCGGAAAAGGAGGCACTTCATTTCCTAGACAACCAATATAATAGGACCATGCAGTTGTCCTGTGAAAATAGTTGAGGTTCACGTAAGCTGGCCAGAACACTCACAGATATCAAAAAAGAAAAAATGTTTGCCAAAAGCCTAATTAGTGGAACGTTTATTGTAAATCCAATAACATTTGGATAACCAGTGCCATCATCATCACTAAACATTAGGTGAAAATCATCTCTCATTCTTCTAGTTTAAGAAGAATCAAAGCTCAAGAAAATGTTATAAGGCAGATTACATCCATCGGCCTCAACTTTTAGCAGCAATAGTAATGTATGACAATCCTATGTTCACCAGGTTGAAAACCAACACTGTTTGAGGCTACAAAAACTGGAATCTATGAGTTTTGTGATATTTAAACCACAATAGAGCTCCAACAACAACTTGAACTCATGGTATCGTCGTTGAACCCAAAGGCCCCTTATCAACTTCAACATCATGCGAGAAAGACATAATATACAGGCTATATTGCCTTGTTATCAGCTGCCTTGAACCGATCCATTTATATTAAAATAACCGTATGTAAAGAATTTTTTTCAGCTTACACTATAATGTTCAGAGATCAAATTCTACAAGATATAAACTATTTCATTTCACCTTTCTTTTCACAAAAAAATGGAGTCTGATCGTAACAAATACCCAAGCAAATAAAATAACATCGGCTTAAGAGCCAACTGGAAAAGCATTTTGTAATTTTCACTTGGCCTTCAGTAATCATTTCACCGATCATTGAAATGTTTCTTTTCCACCAAACAAAAAAAAAAGTGTATTAACGACTGCATTGAGCAATACAAAAATCATGAAAGGCACAATAAGACCATGCAACTTCCATACACTCCATCGTCCAAATAAGAAAAGTAGATGAATTATTAACAAATATGAGTCATAAATCTCCAACTGCTAGGTATTGAAAACCAAATTGTCCAGAAAATTCTCGAAAACATACATTAAGAGGCTGAATAGGTATTGATGGAAGATGTTTGAAAAGCTTCGTTCCAAGAAACATCTCCAACTGCTTTTGTCGAGAGCTGTCAACAACTGCATTTTTATATCTTCTTTGCAAAGTAATTTTCATATTTTGTGCTGCGGAAAATTGTTTAAACTTTCCTGCTTCTTCATTGAATATGTTAAGGATCTGGCTATGCATAGCTTTGGAACCAGTATAAAGGGTGGCATGAATATCCCCAGCAAGCAAAAACAAATCTGCTAGTTGAGAAACTGGAAATAAAATTGTTGATCTCTTGAATTCTTCAAATGCCATATCAAATCTTTTCCAAGGTTTATCTGGACAAGGATGGGTCCATGTTGTGGTCCTAGTATTATGATCAATATAATATGTTTTCCCTGTCACAGCATCGGTCCTCTTTTCCCAGCCCAGTGGCAGTGGAGCTATATATCCACTTTGTGTATCCATTGAACGATAACCCATTCCCCAGTCATTATCTAAAGATATCCCTAACCGCCTGCATTGCTCCATGAAGACTTGGAGAGCACCAAAATAACTAGCAGCATTGGTTCTATCCAAAGAATCAGCACAGTTAAATCGTATCACTCCATTTTGATGTGACCTTATGCAGAAATCACCTTCAAAGTCATCATTATGTATGATTTCACCCCTATAATCCTTAGTCTGTAATCGGGAAGGTAAATAATCCCCTTCAGAAACACCTATTGATACAGTAGGTCCTTTTAGAAGCCTCCACAACCCTTCAATTGTTTGCTGTTCACCCTTTAACTTCGTGCTTGCATGCCAATCATAATTTATTAAATGGATTCGTGTATATGGAAGTTTGCCCGTTGATTTAACATAGTTCAAAGATTCTTCAAAGTGCTGAACTAAAATAGACTCTGATTTTCCTTCTCCATTCCTAAGTAAATTTATGCATACTATAGGAACCAAAGTTTTTTTGTTCCGATTTCCTCCACCAACAACATCTATATTTCCAGCATCATATCTCTTATTCAACCTCTGATAGTACTGATTGCTTCCTTTATAAGGATCGCGATCAGAAACATATATTTCTGCTTCTGCAGCAGTGATCTTCAGCTCTGCACCCCACCAAATTGGGATGGTACCCCTTCGCCAAATGTACGTGTTAAAAGGAGTGTTCTGACCAGCCTTTTTAGGTATCCATACCAGTTGCTCACACTCAACCTCGTTTCCTGTAAGATTTGGAGTATTTGTAACGTGGTCCTTGAATATATTTCTTACCGAAAAGAGGAAATGAATCAACAAACAGTAGGAATGAGCAGGGTTGGAGAACTACAACAATGGGAAATGAATTCTTTTCCAGTAATGATCAAACGTCACATTACCTGTGCTAAAGCACGAATTTAATCCCCTGGCCAAATATCGAGTGCCCGGATGCAGCCTGCTTCGACGAGCAATAAGTGAGACAATCCCTTCCATCTGACCAGAACTCCCGAAACTTCGACACTCTGCAAACCCCTACACAATATTCCCCATTAAGACAACACTCCAAATCCTGCCCCAGTTTATGAGATACCAAGAAACCAATAAATGATTAAGAAGATGATATTATATAAAGTGCGAGGCAAAACCTGAAGAAGCGTAACGCAGTGGTGTGGTAGCCCAATGTTCTTGAAGGCCATCGAGAACCAACTGTTCCAAACGAACTCCTCATCGGGCTTGTCCTGCGGCATCCGGCTAGGGAACGGTCTCGTGACGTCCCTCGATTCACAAAAGTAGTGTTTCCCATCAATATCAAGCTCGACCAATTCTTGCACGCTCTTGAGCTCCCCCTTCCCCTGAGCCTGCGGATTGTGCAGCGGAACCTTGATGCACTGACTCTCCAGCACCGTGAAAATGCATCCTCCACCGGGCAAATTGGGAACGCTGGCGGAAAGCTTGGTGGCGACAAAAAGTAAACCAGAACCGCCCAAGGGAGCGTATCCTAAGATGGCTCTACCGTGGATGGATGACCTGCAGAGCCATCGCGATCCATTGGTAATGAAATCGATAGCCTGGGATTCGGACTTGAAGAGGTCAAGGCCGGGCTTCCCATGGTAACGAAGAGCGCCGGTGGTGGGATCGATGTAGATCAGCTGAGTGTCGTTCCTCGAAGACAAGCTTGCAACTACATAGACTTCGCCGGATTCGAGTGTCATAACGACTATGGACGTGTCTCTGGAACTGCGGCCACCGGCCGTGGCTGAAAACGCCATCGGTGGCGATAAATCTTGCCGTACCGATGCGAAGAATTGCGATGCGATTCAATTGAATTGGCCGGATCGGGCATATATGAATAAACTCAGTCAGAAAGAGAACTCAGAGAGATGGATTTTCCATTTCTTTACTTATTTCTCTCTTTCTTTCTTTTCTATTTTTGCTCTTTGACAAACGATAGTAAATAATGAAACATTATGGGCTAAATTATGAAATGATGTGACTAACCACCACTAAGAAGTAGAATTTTGTAAAATCTGAGTATAGTTCGATTGTTTAATATAATTTCTCAATCAAAAGTCGTGAGTTTGAATCATCGTTTCTACCATATTGTTGAACTCTTAGATCTTTGTATACTATTCAATGTGTTAATATTATAATTTTTTATGTTACCGCTTCACTTCACTATTACCACGTCATTATCTGCTTGATTTTTTATTACTTCTTCTAATATTTTTTGAAGTATTTTTTAAACAAATTGAACAATAAAGAATATAGCATTCACACTTAACTTTTTTTTTTTTTAAGTTGTGTGTATACTCCATAAAGAAACGATTTTCCTAAATAATTTTTCTAACTTCACTCATTGTGATGTAATAAGAGATTTCACTTAATTTTATTCGATTAATTGTTTTTTTAAAAAATATAAATAAATTATTGATCACATTAGAGAAACAAATAATAATAAAATGTGTTGGGAGGAAGAAGCCAACTCCAATCTCCCTTGTTATGAAGCCTTTTAAGATCCTGTCTACTTCTTCCCTCTAAAGGATCAAGAGAGAAAATAAAATCTTTGGGGACTTTAGTGAATCCTAAGAGGACTTCTTCCAACTCGGAGAGGAGCCTTGAGAAGAGGGTCAACCTTCCCCCAAAAGTACGATTCATTGTGTGGAAAGGCTTTCCTTAACTCTCACCAAACTAAACACTGACTTAAGCTTTAGAGTATATAGCGTTAAACATTATACAAGTGCAAAGGTCTTGCTGCAAAACACATCGGTGCAAGGATCTTGCCACAAAACATTCCAATGGAAAGTGATAGCTCATCTAGCTCCACCCCCATTGGTTCGACCTCGATTCCTTCCTAGATTTTTGCATCAACAAGATGCAAATCATATTTTACTACAATTTTTATTTTCTCACATGTTAAATATCCTCATCTTAGTTATATTTCCCAAGTCAAAGTCTAAACTTTTCTCTTAGTACAAAGCAAATTCTAAATTTGAAATCTTGTAGTTATCGTCTTGTATATAATATAAGGTTAAATTTCATTTTCCTCCACGAGTTTTTAATTGTATTCTCGAGGGGTACCAAAACTTGAAAAATTTCTATTTTAATTTCTAAAATTTTAGGTTTTCTACTCTAAGCATTAGGTTTAATTATACAAAATATTTATATACTTTGTACCTTGTTTAAAAAATATTCTTATTTTTTCAAAAGTTTCGATACAACCCTTCACCTTTGCTAAATGTTTCAAAAAATACCTTTCAAGACAAATTTAGTTAGATGTTTGATAAAAAGTTAACTTAATATATAGATTACGTGGATACAAAATAGCATACGTGAGAGCTTAATTAAAAAAGAAAAATACAACGTTTTAAGATTGATTTGAAACTTTAAAATAAAATAAATATTCTTAAGAAATCAAAATCAACATTTAAAAATGCATGCAAAAACAAATGAAACACTTTGTTTTTTTATTAAACTGTCACGTATGTTGTTTTTGTATTAGCAGACACGTCAACTTTCTGTCAAACATCGAATTGAAATTTTTTTTAAGGTATTTTTTGAAACATTTAGCAGAAGTAAAAAGTAGTACTGAAACTTTTGAATGAATAAAGTTATTTTTTAAACAATCTATAAAGTATAGGGGGGGGTTTTGTATAATTAAGCCTAAGGAGAAGCTGAAATAAGTATGAGGTTAGAATAATAAAAATAGATCTATTTTCCTTTTCTTTTTTCGTTTTCTCCTGTCTTCATGTGCTCTTAAAAAAAACAAAGGTACGAGGTTAGAAGTTAAATTTTATTTTCCCCTTAACTTTCAGGTCTCTAAACTTTTTAAATGTTTATTACGCTCATTAACTCAAAGAAAAAAACATTCTATTTTAGTATTTGAATTTTCAAAAAAACAAAAACAAAAAAACTATTTGTTCTAACTATTATTCACTTGTCACCAATAAAGTTCCAATTAGTACTCAAATTTATGCCAATACATGCATAATTCAACTGATTTAGATATATATTATTGAAAAAATTTAAACACTCTTAGGGTGCATTTGGTGAGTGATCTAAAAATATAAATTTGAAAATGAGAAATTCAATAAAAACAAAGTTGTATTTTGTATTTTTACTTTGATAGCAAATCTAAAAATCAGATCTCAATTTAAAAATTTGTTCAAAGTTATTAGTAATATATTCACAAACAATCAAAATATAATTATCTCTAATTAAATATTGAGTTCAATCTCAAATACTATTAATTAGTCTATTCACATATTTTAGATTATAAATTTTGTATACTTAACCTTTTATAACATTATGTATATCTATATTATGTTATATATATTTTTATTATTATAAAAATAAAATGAGTTTCACCAAAAAAAAAAAAAAAATCCCATAACAATAAAAATGTTGGCATTCACTTGTATACTAACGATCTTCCTGTCTTAGCTAATGTTGGACTTTAGTTGCATTTTTAACGATCCTCCTGTTGAACAAATAACTGCATAAACTTGTCTTTCACTTGTATATTTACGATTTTTTTTCTTATTATTTTTTGAGTTAAGAATTGTAAGGTTGGGACAACATTTGAGATAATAATAAATGTCTCTGCACTAACCGATACTGGGATTGAGACTCTGAAATTGAAGAATACAAAATTGGAAGAGAGGCATTTTAAAATGGAAACAAAAGAAGACCCACCGAGACAAACGATAAGAAAGCAGCCACAGTTCACTGGCTTTTCTGGGAGAACATGGAGAGGGCGGAGTTGGTTTTTCTCCCGTCGCCGGGCGTCGGTCACCTCGTCCCCACCATCAAATTCGTATCTCAGTTTCTCGATCGAGACCATCGATTCTCCGCCACCATACTCGTAATGAAATACCCTTTTACGCCACAGCCGTCCGACGACGGAACCTCACCTACCCCTCCACTTCCCGCCGCCGCCTCCGCCACGTCGCGCATCGCTACCTCCATCTTCCGCCTCCCCCCGATCCTCTTTCTCCCCAAATCTTGTCCAAATCCTTTGAGAAATACTATTCTCTCTATATGGAGAGCTACAAAACCCTAGTAAAAAACGCATATCCTCTCTGCAATCAACGTGGGTCCTCTCGTTGGGTTGATTCTTGATATGTTTTGCACTTCCATGATCGATGTGGGTAAAGAACTTGGAGTCGATTCTTACATCTTCCTCACCTCTGGCGTTGGATTCCTCGGATTCATGTTCCACCTCGAAACCCGAGATCGACGGATCGGCGCTGAATTCGAGGAATCGGGCGCCGATTCAGTCATATCGTGTTTCAACCACCCTGTTCCGATGGGCGTTTTGCCTCTGTTTTCCTTTAACGGAGACGGCGGATTCAGTACCCTGGCGATTCACGCTCGAAGGTTCAAGGAAGCCAAAGGAATCATTATCAACACCTTTTCCGAGCTTGAACCTCATGGTTTGAGCTCTTTAATTGAAGATGGAATCCCTCCGATCTACACGGTGGGGCCGGTGCTCGACCTGAAAGGCGAAAATCGGCCATCCCCAAATGAAAACCAAAGTAAGGAAATTATGGCTTGGCTCGACGATCAGCCGTCGTCGTCGGTGG
>JAOANK020000066.1:489991-506513 GCA_026257165.2 Telfairia occidentalis | reverse complement strand
ATTAAATTTCCAAATGCTAAACCCAAGTCATTTCATCGTTATAAGCATGCATGATTATAACGATATTAGGAAATCGAGTCATAAAAAGTTGGATCATTACACATTGAGTTTGAGGATAGGTTTCAATTTGATCTCCAAATTTCAAAAAGTGATAATTTAATCTCTAACCTTTAGAAAATGGTTCTAAAAAGTCCCTGAAGTCAAACAATCACTCATAGAATGCTCGACAATTTGAGAGATTAGGTAACATGATGATATGTTAATTTTAAGTGATGTGGCTAAATAAAGATTATATTAGACAATAAAACTTTAATTAAATAAAAAAATAAACTTGGAAAAAAAAACCATTTTTTTTTTCTCTTCTTCATACATCTCTACTCGTCTAGATTTGGTTCTAGAAACAATGGTGAGCAATCTCCACTTTCTTCCGGCGGAATGAATAAGCAAATTGAACTTGTTGCCTGCTTGGCATCTTCGTTTCGACTCGTCCATGGTGCTAGCTTCCATATGCCCTTCCTCTGTTAGTGGAGATCCACACCTCAAGTTGAACAGAGCATTGCCTTCTAATTCCCTAACCTTCAAAATGCACCAATAATCCACACCAAATTAATCACATTACGTGTAATGCTTCATCACCATATACATAATACAATTTACAATTCAACGTGGGGATCAAATCGTGCATGCAGAAATCTTTCGTACAAAGATCAAACAGTAATAAGGTTTGAGATTTTAGTATTGGTTTATCCAATATTAGAAGAAAGTTGTGATTGCTCACTACGTTTTTCCACGACTAAATCTAGGGGTTGTGAAGAAGAGAAAGAGACAAATGAAGAGGAAGAAGGAGAAGGGATTTATTTATTTGCTTTTTTTTTTTTTTTTTTTTTGTAAATTTTTGTTTTATTGAATGAATCTATCAATTAGAAACGAAGAAGATAATATAAACACAAATTCTTTTTTTAGTGTGTTTTTATTATTTTATTTTCTTGATATGTTTTTTGTTTAAATTTATGGCTAATTAAAGTTTTATTATATAATAAAAAAATTTATTCAGCCACGTCATTTAAACTTAACACATCATCATGCAATTTATTGTTTGACTTCAAAGACCTTTTAGAACAATTTTTTAAAAGTTGGGAACTAAACTGTCACACTTTTCGAAACTTAGGAATCAAATTGAAACATATTCTCAAACTCAAAGACCAAAAATGTATTTTACCCATATTTGTTACTAATTTAAGAGTTGATGATTTGAACCTTACACTCTCGCGATTGTTGAACTTAAAAGAAAAAAAAATCATTTTAATTTTCAATATTTAAAGAGTACCTTTAGCATCAATACATGTCCACGTTAACATAGTGAAACACATACTTGTTACAAACAAATGAAACATATTGATAAAATTGGTTATTTTCTTAAAATTCAATTATTGAAATACACATTTTCAAATTAAGAATGGGATATGGTTAATCATGTTGAGGGTGTAGGCATATTTTTTTTTTAGTTCAACAATATGTGATGGTGGAGATTTGAACCCATAATCTTTTGATTAGAAAGATATATTTTAACCAATTGAATTATGTTCGATTTGACAAGTGTAGTCATAATTAACTTATCATTGAATTTGAAAAGTAACACTAATTGAATTTTCTGTTTAGAGTGTAGTCGCAATTAACCTGTTATACTAAATTTGAAACTTCGACCTTTAAAAAAATATAATATAAGTATTTGAATAATATTTGGCTATTTATCGGTGTGTATGGATCTTCTTACATTCTACCATTATGTTTTTGACAATTGTAAATTTTTTTTCAAAAAAAAAAAAGAAAAAAAAAACCTTTTTATGCATTCCTTCCTCCTAATAGTAAAAAAATCTTTTTCTGCATTCCTCAGTTGTCAAAAAGCATAATAGTGGTGTATAAAAAAAATCCCTACACACCGATAAACAGCCAAATATTTATTTTTATTTTTTTAAAACTAAATGTAACTCAAATGGTTAAAAATATATTTCCTGCCCAAAAAAATCATGAGTTGCAAAGAAAATTGAGACCTTTTTATAATATAGTATTAATATATCGCAGATAAAATTCATTTATGGAGCTTTCACCAATTGGCTCTGCACGCCCCTTGAGTAGTACAAGGGTGCCCGTTTTAAAACTGTAAAGATGCAATTTGAAGTTTTATTTTATTTTATTTTTAAAATCGTATTTTTTCCCTCTAATTTGTTTTTTTTTTATTCTAAAAGTTTCCTACCATATTTTCTACATTTTTTAGTTTCATATATTATATTTCTAAAAAATTTCAAATTTTAAAATTTTAAAATTTTAAAAATATTGCTAATTTTTTTTGTATCTCTACTTAATATTTCTGTAAGTTCTATCATTCCTCTAAATTCCACCACATTATCATAACACTTTCATTCTTAAATTTAAAATTTTTTTTATCTTTGCTCTCAAGTCTCTTTCTAACTCTTTTTTATTTTATTTTTTTTATGTTCTTGTTTCACCCACCCTACTAGTTTAGTTACTTAAATTAACTAATTATTGTTATTTTAATTTCTTCAAAAAATTACTCTTAATTTTGTTATAAGTATTTTTTTATTCTCCAAGTATTATATATAATTTTCAAAGTATCATTTTAATCTCCATTCTTTTTCTCCTATTTTTTAATTTTTAATTTAATTTTAGTTCGTAAGTATCATTTATTCTCCAAGTATAGTTTTATTATTTATTTTATTTTATTTTTCACTTTTTTAAATTCTTTAATTTATCTTTAGTTTTTTAATTTTGATCTTTTGAATTATTCTTGAATTACTTATTATTATCATATCAATTATATTTATGTTGATCTAATACTTCATGAGCATTATCTTTCTATTAAATTATTAATATCAATCATGCAGATGTTTAATACAATAAAATAAAATAAATAAACTTGTATATATGAAAATATTATCTTGTTATATATATTTTTTTGTTTTTGTATTTTCACACAAATTTGGGCTTCTAAGGCCTTTGGGCCAGACTATGGCATCCCTCAGCCCAACTTATGGGTGGTTTAGGACTTGGGGGTGATAGAGTAGCAACTACAAATTCTAAAATGAACCAAAATCAGCAATGAAATATCTATTTTTAAAATGCATGCGATATTTTATAGAAATATTAGTGAAAATATCAATAGGCATTTTACATTTTTAAGACAAATTAAATTTCTTATTATCAATATGAATATCATGCCTGCAGTGTAATATTTTGTTGATAATTTTTTTTCAAAAAAAATTTGTTGATTGCTTTATTATATAATGGAAATATTGATTTATCACTTATGTTGATGTTAAATTCATAGACATATGAAAATGTAAATATAACTGTCGACAAAAATTTAATACCTTATAAATGGTATAATTAGAAATATACGTAAAATATAAGAGAGAATCATAGATTTAAAATAGTTTTGTTTGATTGGATGATGCAACTTAATAAACAAATTCACCAAAACAGAGCATAGCTCAATTGGTTAAGAAATATCTCTCTAACCTCATAGGTTCAAATTCTCCCCCCCCCCCCATATTGTTGAACTAAAAAAAAAAAAAAAACTCATACATGGTTGTCAACTTGAGCATAATTCAATATTTTTTATTCTTTCCGCTCTTGACTACATGATTTATAGTTAACTAACTTCAAACGTCAAATCTCCACACCACATTGCTGAACTAAAAAAATAATTTCATTAATAACTCACATTTAATGAGTGACATTTGACAAATTACATATTTACACATAGTCAAACATAGTATTAATTTGTCAAACCGAGCATAGCTCAATTGTTTAAGGCATAATTCTTCGACCAAAAAGTCGTGAGTTTGAATCTTCACCCTCCACATATTTACATTTTAAAAAGAATATTGATTAACATAAATTACATTAGATTTTTCTGATTAACTAAAACCATGTTAGGCAGACATATTAACAAACTTTAAGAACCGATTATTAATTGAAATAACTATAAAATCTAGTCATTATTAAAATTAAAAATACAACGAATTAAAAGATTACCATATTCAGTGACCATAATTATTTGTAATATTTATAGCTCAAATTGGGCCGGGTCTGTATTTCTAAAAGAAGCTCAACTATGATGGGCCATTTCAAGCCCACTTGCGAGGCAGGCCAGCAAGATGGGCCATCGTAAGCCCACTGCCATAGCGAAGTTTTCTTGAGGAAGAAGCCGATGCCTTGGTCGCTGAAGTTACAAAAATACACCTCTTCTGCTCTGAACGACATCAGCGATCTCAGCGAACTGGGTAGCTAGTTTTTTTCTGCAATTTGTTGCTGTTTGTGAATTTCATTTCCAGGTGATGTTCTACTTTTTCTCTTTCAGTCGTTCTATTTTGGAATAGGCAGACTTTTGCTTGTATGCTTAATGGAAAACTGATTCCTCGAGGGTTGCATAGCTATCAAATTGCGGAATAGATGAGGAGATTTAGAAGGAAATGCAGGGAACTTTTATCTTTCGAAGTTGGACAGCTTTCACTTGCTTCGGGTATTAGCATAGATAGGGGGAGAAGAAGTGACGTATGAGAGAAGTGGTCATCATGAGTTAAAAATAGCTGTGGAATTTTGAAAATGCATTTCAGTTTTAGGAGACGGGGGATTCTGCGATCCATTTTATTATTTACTTAATGTTTTCGTACTAAACTTGTAGGTTCTTACACGAACTACAATTATGCCATAATGCTAGCTAGTTGTTGGAAAGATCGAATAGCTATCTTCCATTCTCCCTTGCACCATTTGTGGTTGGCCTCTCAAGTATTTGGTGTCTGGGTTTTAGAAAATGTTGAAGACTCCAAAAGCACTTTCATCCATAGAGAGAAGGCTAACACTTATTCAATTTGTTAAATTCATATTATCACGTTCTTTTTGCTATACTTTCCAAACCAGCTAGAAAATTTGCATAACTGCCGGAGATTTCCTTTTAGAAGGTGAAGAGGGTAGAGGACTTTATTCAGTGAATTTGGAGATAATGAGTGAACCTTTGCAGGTGGTGGCCTCAATGTGAGGAAGGATTGTGGCAATGGCTGGGAAATGGTTATGGAAATTTCCCTTTGAAAAGTTATTCATTTAGCACACTGTTCTTGTTGGGTTATATCGAAAAGACCCCTTGCTTGGAGAACTTCACAAGAATAATAATAGGAGAAGTCCTTGAAGTCTTTGTCTTCTCTGTTTATGATTGATTTGAAAAGTTTGTTTTCTACAATTGGTTAGTGCGGAAATTAGGTCTGGGAGATCGTTTAGATGGGTATACAAGGCTTTTCTAATTCTTGAACTCGATTTTTGACAAAATAAATGCAACTATAGTTGCTGTGTCTAAAGCTTGCGATCTGAACTGGAAAGAAATTTGAACAGAGAGGAAGGGACTTAGTTGGTGCAGAATCTTACTTAACAATGTCATTTTAGACTCGACCGGTTTGATACTAGAGGTTGGAAGTCAGAAAAACCTAATACTTTCTCAATTGAGTCCTCCTTTGAAAATTTCTATACGACTCAATTTGTTCTCTCTGTCATTCTCAATGAAGATGGCCTTGAAAGCTAAATGAGGTATCCCATTTGTAAAATTAATCCTAGCAAATGTGTGTCTATAATAAGGTGGAGAGCGAGGCAATTGGACAATTTATTCATTTGTTACGAGTACTTGACTGGAATGTCAACTTGTCAAGGTAGACCATTCATTCATGTGTCTATAAAGTATAATGCACATAAACAAATGTATTCATGGAATTTGTAGTTTTTGTTTTCTTCCTTTTGGGTCGTTTTGCTTTTCCCTGCATTCTGTTTTACCTCCGTTGGATTTTTAATTGAAGTTTACTCTCTATTAGAAATTATGACCCATTGAAGGGGGTCAAAATATTATTCTTTAATATAAAGAGGGGAGACAAAATGAAGTTGAGCAGCAACTCACGGGGGATGGAGGCGGCAAACTAAAGTTATCTGGGTGTGTGCATGTGTGAAAGAGATATTTTGCGATGGAAGTATAAAAATGTATTTTTATTTGTAGATCCTCAGATATCATACAATTCATAATATTTGGAAGTGTTGAAATTGAAACATATAGAAGTATACAAATGCGTTTTTGAAAATATATTTTATTTGTCTCCATTGTTTTTTGTCATAATTTTTTTAAAAAGGAGGTGCCATCTATGCGGCTGCCATTTTTATTTCCTATCACTCTATCCATGCTACTTTGATTGGGATCATCCAACCCTGCCTGTTCTTACTTTTGTACTTTTTTTTTCTCCCTCTTCCTAACAGGATAACAAAAAATGTCTAGAAGATATGATAGCCGAACAACAATCTTCTCTCCAGAAGGTCGTCTTTACCAAGTTGAATATGCAATGGAGGCAATTGGAAATGCCGGTTCTGCAATTGGGATATTATCTAAAGATGGGGTTGTTTTAGTAGGTGAAAAGAAGGTCACTTCCAAACTCCTGCAGACCTCAACATCCACGGAGAAGATGTACAAAATTGATGATCATGTTGCATGTGCTGTGGCTGGAATAATGTCTGATGCAAACATATTAATCAACACTGCAAGAGTTCAAGCCCAGCGATACACTTATGCTTACCAAGAGCCAATGCCCGTTGAGCAACTGGTTCAATCCCTCTGTGATACAAAGCAAGGCTACACTCAATTTGGTGGTCTACGTCCCTTTGGTGTTTCTTTTCTGTTTGCAGGTTGGGATAAAAATTATGGATTTCAACTATACATGAGTGACCCAAGTGGAAACTATGGTGGTTGGAAAGCTGCTGCAATTGGTGCAAACAACCAGGCAGCACAGTCGATGCTGAAACAGGATTACAAGGATGAGATCACTCGGGAAGAGGCCATCCAGCTTGCACTTAAGGTGCTTAGCAAAACCATGGACAGCACAAGTCTTACTTCAGATAAGCTGGAATTAGCTGAGGTTTTCCTTTCACCTTCTGGAAATGTCAAGTATCAAGTTTGCACACCTGAGTCCCTAAGTAAGTTGTTGGTGAAGTCTGGTTTGACTCAACCGGCTGCTGAGGCTTCCTAAACACCCCTTAGATGTTTGATTACTTCATCACGCTTGGTCTGGCATGTCACATATCTTCCTATGACTTGAAGAGAACACTGGTGTTTATGTTGTTGGAATGTTGAGTTTATCTTTAATGTGTACTTTATGAAGTTTACATTTAACCATGTTAGAGACGCCAGTCATCATCTTTATGATGTGCAACTATCAAGTCAAGTTTTTTTATTGCGCTTATTTGTGCCTTTTTGTTTGATGAACACTGAAAATTGCTATTTTCTGGTACTTTTATGATCCTTATGTTTCATTCACCATCAATTAAATTATTAATTCATCTTTAGCGAATCATTACTGGCATCCTCTCCTTACTGGAGGTAGAGAAAGGCCCCTCGTTCAAGTAAGGAGCTTCCTTTTCTTTTTCGAATTTGAGAGGGAGAAGCAGTCCTTCCTTGACATGGAATAAGGAACGAGTAAACAACAGACA
The DNA here is from genome assembly GCA_026257165.2 of Telfairia occidentalis. Classification (NCBI taxonomy): domain Eukaryota; kingdom Viridiplantae; phylum Streptophyta; class Magnoliopsida; order Cucurbitales; family Cucurbitaceae; genus Telfairia; species Telfairia occidentalis. Next base: position 498,980 of record JAOANK020000066.1, on the reverse strand, counting down.
GAAAGAAAGAACAGGAAAAGAAATATTGAGAACAAGCAATATTGATAACCAAAGTGAATAACGGTGGCTGAAAGTTATCGCCGTGGGTGGGCTGAAAGGAAGTTTTCTTGCACGAGGAAGCCATGAAATGTACCAAAACCTCAGGTAATTCTCCTGTCTTGTATTATAGTTTCTTTTTCACTTGCAAAATCTCAGTTGCTAGGGTATATACCATTCAAACTTTTCTGGTGACTCTTTTGTACATTAGTTTACATTAAAAAAACAACAAAGTTCCTCCTTTGGTTTGATTTTGCTTTTTGTACGATGCAAGATGGGCTTGTAATGATATTATGAGCTACTTTGGACATGACTAGAATTGGGGAGTAGAAGCTCATCTTAAATTAATGGGTTTGGATGTATGTGTAATTTGATCCATATGATTTCATTCAAAAGTTCAAACGTTATGTTGGTTTGACATGCATGGTGATAATAAAGGCCCTTCAAATCTATTCAATCAACTAGTTGTGGATTGAAAGCCTCTTGGGCCACTTGTCTCCTACCGTCAACATCTCATAAGTTTTTAGGCAGCCGAATGTCGATAGTCCATTTTTAAACCTAATAAATGTCGTGTTCTCGAGTGATTTCAAATCATTTTTCAAAGTGATTTTTTTTTCTAGGCACTTGCTATTACTTTATATGGCTAATTTTATGGTATTCTTTTTGGGTTCTAAGATTTGTAAATTCATAATTTGAACGACGTTACTTAAATAATCTATTCTACAAGTTGTAAACTGTGTTCTTGAGTTCCAAAGAACCTTCGTAATTTGAGGTAAACAAACTAACACATTTGATATGGAATTCATTTCACCATCTAAACTATGCAAACACAACCTTTGAAGTTTAAGCTAAATGTCCTTTTTTAATTTTGTTTCAAATGCAGTTTTAGGGGAAAGCAACCAAGCTTTCATCTTCGTTGCAGCCTAAAAGGGTAAATTCTTTCAGGCTCACTGCCCATGTGCCATAGAGAATGACAATTCAAGGGATGAGAGAGCCATTGGATTATTACATTTCTTCTCATTTTCAGTGCATAATGTGATTGAAGTTCGAAACTGAAGCAAAACATGTCTCTATGGGATTGCTGATTTCTACTCTGTTCCATAATTAAATAACTGAGATTTCATTGTTTGAGTTTCAGATAGCAAAATCTCAAAAGTTCTCCACATGCAACTCTGCCTATTTGCATTTCAGAGCATAACGTACGATTATTGAACCTCTGCAAAAGTCATTTGGATTTTACCATATCAAATCATGGCGGATGTGGCCACCTGTGGGCACTACACTAACAACACATACATCCCACTACTGTGGCTGCTCTCTCTCTCTCTCTCTCACATGGTGCTCTGATCTCAGGTTTGAAAAAAAATATACTCTCTTAAACAAATGTTTCTAATCTTAATAGCCCATCCTTTACATCTCCACATTACTATGATAGATATTGTTTATTTTCACTCTAAGGCCATTAGACTAACTAAAGTATCCCTTACAAAATGACACCTTATTCTTAGTTATAAATTCATAAATTAAGGTGAAATTTTTATCATACTCCTAGCAATTATCATGTGTTCGTCTGCATTCTAGGTAGTTAATGTTGTCCTAATGTTATCTTTAGGCTTTTTCTCCTAGAAACGGATGTGAGACTTTGGTTGCAATCGCTGTATTTCAGTGCTAGTCCATATCTTAGTGGCACCCTAATGAAAAGGGTAATTAAATTTAGATTAAAAAAGAGAAAAGAAAACATCACGGACATCATATGTAATTTTAAATGATGTGTGCCCATGCTTGCAGCCATGTGCACAAGCCTATGGCACTGTGCTGTCAAGTTTAGACCTCCTTTGTCTTTCCTTTTTCTTATACTTTGCCAATGTTTTATGTATAATTGACTTTGTCTGACAACTTTGTTTTGATTAACATATTTGCAAATAGCAGCTTCCCTTAACAAATCTTCCTTTTCTATTGCAGATCGACTCAGATCTTTGTCATACATGCATACAATTTGGTATTGCTCTGCTTTGCCTTCTTAAATATTAATTAAGAAAAATGGGAAACCATTTTTCTATTTGAATTCATGAATAGATTAACATATGTCAGTTTCTAGTACACTGATGGTTAATTTGAGTCCATTAATTGAGTTTAAAAAACAATTATGTTTGCAAATAGATATGAAAAAAAAAATGTTTAAATCCTATTTTGATCTCTAAACTTTCATCTTTGTTTTATTTCAGTCTATTTTCAAAAAGTATGTTTTGATTCATGAACTTTTAAGTTAGTTTTATTTTGTTTTTTAAACTTTCAAAATGTTTGTTTTGAAAGTTTGAACAAAAATAAATATATATGATGTTTTACTACCACTATATTGCTAGTTTGAATGCATTTCTTTTCTTCATTATACTGTAGATATGATCATTGAGAATCCTTTAGGGGGGGGACAAAGTATTTATCGATGTTTAAGGATGGTTTGAGGAAATGAATTCTTGAAAAAGAAGTGTGTCTGGAAAAATAAAATTTTGAAAATGAAAATTCTCTCTTAGAAATAATTATTTCTGCAACCATTGACGAGAAAAACAAGATGATTTATTTCTTTCTAGATTATAACATTATAAAAACTAAGCGAAGACTTGCTTTAACACCAGCTCAAATTAGTGAGAGTATACAGAACAAAAATGTATGGTTATTAACTAATTGTCAAGCCTTTAAAAGAAATCTTAAAAAACTTGAATGATCATTTTACATTTTCTAAAATATAAAATGGGTGTCTTCTCATTCTTATTATAGTTAATATGTATTTGTATACACATGATTTATTAGAATGTACATACAGACACGCTCTCTCTCTAATCAGAAGAGAGAGAGAGAGAGAGAAGAGGCAGAGAAACAGAGAGTTTGGGACTATATATAAATGTAAAAAAGTTTTGCCCTCCTACTGATAAGTGCTCTCTCTTTCACAACTTTAGTTTGTGTGTTTTATTTTGTATGGGACAGTCCCCATAGAGTGGACCTGAGTTTCATATAAACTACTCATTTTTGGATCAAATACACCCTCACTTCATTACATTGCATTGCATTGCATACAGACATTTCAAACTTCACCCTCATCTCTCTCTCTCTCATATCATTTTGCAAAGCTCCAAACTTTTCTGTTTAAACTCTAAATCTCTCCCCATTCCCACATCCTGGCTGAACTCCACCAGTCCCTCTTCTCCCTTTCTTCCTCCACATCCTCCTAATGGACATCACTAAATCCTCTGTTTCTTTCATTCTTCTTCTTTTTGTTCTCCACTGTTTTTCTTCTGTGTCCCTTCAATTACAGGGGAAGATCAGCGCCGCCGATCTTGAAGCTTTGAAAGCCATTAAAAACAGTCTCACTGATCTCCCCGCCCGCCGGACCCATTCTGGATTTTTCTCTACCTGGGACTTTGCCTCGCCGGATCCTTGCTCCTCCTTCTCAGGCGTCGTCTGCGATCTCGGCCGAGTCATAATTCTCTCCCTCGGTACTGGCCTCTCCGACTCGCCTGGACTCGCCGGCTCCCTCCCGGCCTCCATTTCCGACCTCACTGAGCTGACCCAACTGATCCTCTTCCCCGGCATTGTCACGGGGTCGATCCCGGCTCAACTCGGCCGCCTTGGAAACCTCCGAGTCCTCTCTTTGACAAACAACCGGCTGACCGGGCCAATTCCAGACACCCTCTCGGCACTCCGCCGCCTCCACACGCTGGACCTCAGCCACAACGAGGTGGCCGGAATCATCCCCCCGAGCCTGACGAAGCTCCCGGAACTGAAGATCCTGATTCTGTCGTGGAATCAGTTGTCGGGGGAAATCCCGGGCGACATGTCGTCCCCTCTGCTTCACCTGGATTTGAAATCTAACAGATTGAACGGGACGCTGCCGCCGCAACTGCCGCGGTCGCTCCGATACCTGTCGCTCTCCGAGAACCAGCTGTGGGGCCCACTCGGCAACGGGCTTGATTCTGTATCGGAGTTAGTGTATCTCGACTTGAGCGTGAACCGATTCAGTGGGCCCATCCCTTTCTCTCTCCTCTCCCGTCCTCTTCTCTCCTCTCTCCTCCTCCAACGGAACTCTCTCTCCGGCAACGTCCCGCCGCCGCCCGATCCCACGGTTAACCCATTTCCAGTTCCTCTCCACGGCCCCGGATCCGTCGTCGATTTGAGCCACAACAATCTCACCGGCCAGGTGTCGGCGATTTTCGCCGGCGTCGAGACGCTGTTCTTGAACAACAACCGGCTCACCGGATCCGTACCGCCGGAGTTCGGGAAGAGCGTCAGCAGCGGCACCATCACCACTCTGTATTTACAGCACAATTTCATATCCGGCTTCCCGCTTGAACCCGGTGCCGTTTTGCCCGATACGGCGTCGCTTTGTTTGTCTTACAATTGCATGGAGCCGCCGCTGGCCCTCCAGTCCTGCCCGGCCAGCGCCGGGGCGCCTTTGTCCCGGCCGCCGTGGCAGTGTCCTCTGCTAAAACGTCCCTGAACGTAACTAGTCTAATAATAGATCATAGAATACAGATTTTTTTTTTTCGTTCTTGTTTCAGGGTGAAAGTTTTCTCTTTTTTTTTTTTTTTCCTTTTTCTTCAAGTGGGGATATATGTAATTGTTTGCAATATTGATAAAATGAACAGTTTGGTTTATTGGTTCTGATCAGATCAGGAAATGGAAGTTTTCATGACGTTCGAACCAAGCAAATTTGAAAATTCTAAAATTTTAATCTTTTATATTTATACCCTTAAATTACCCGAAGTTTTAATTGTGTGATTAATAAGTCTAAGAAACTTAAAAATATTTGGTAAGACCTACTTTTGACATTGTTAGACACAAATTTCAAATTTTCTATTTAATAGATCTATACATTTTTAAAAAATGTCACAGTTGTGAAATCTTTCTAAATTTCAGGAATTTATTAAATACGAATTTAAAATTTTAAGAGATATATATATATATATTTTTAAGTTGTTCAAAAATTTGTAGAATTAAAGAATTGAACTATCGATTTTTACGACGATTGCTAATGATAATTATACCCTAATTGGATATGTAACCTTTTTTAGAATGGTAGAGTCCTTCACAAATTGAAGTTGACGTTGGTAATTATCCATGAGGGAGAAGAAGAAAAAGAAAGAAAGGATGAGAGATGAAGAAATATTAAATGGAGATGAGGAGAGAAGTGTGAGAAAGAAACAGACAAAATGTAATAAATGAAAGAAAAGTTTTGTCACGCACCCAACCGACGCTGCCGTCGCCACCACCACTCTCTGTCCTCTTTTTTCTACCGTTGCCTCCCTCCACCACCTCCTCTCTCTCTGTCTCTCTCTCTCTCTAGACTCTAGAGAGGGATTATTACGTTATTTATGGATCTCTCTCTCTCTTCTTTTCTTAAGTTTAAGAGTTCACCGAGACCCATGGGGCATTAATGGCTATTTCTCAATAAATGGTAAGTTTGAGAAAATGCAAGTTTTAAAGTACTTTGAAATAGATGCATTTTTAATATAATAATGCACTATTTGGATGTTTAACAAACACCCATGTGATCATGTTTGTTAAAACAACTATTAGCAATTCCAGTGGATGATGGCAAAAGGTTTAGGAAAGAATTCGTCAAACTTTTTGTACGATGTTAGATCTTTTTTGAAGATGGATTCCTTTATCATATTTAGAAATTATGTGATAGTGAAACCATGGTAGATATTAAACTATAAAAGAAGATTTCAGGATAAAATGAGAAGAGTCAACTGAGTGATAGCAATGACGGTTATTTATAATAGAATTGTTAACATCTACGATAAATCGAGCAAAATAGCCATATGATGAGAGATAGGGGCATGTCACCGTGTGCTAGAATTTTTTACATCTGTTTGGCATCAAAAAAGTTAAAGAAATGATTCTACAACACCACAATTGTTGAACTAAAAAACTATGAATGACAAATTATTATCTAAAATAAATTACATTAAAAATAGTCTTCCTCACCCAACTAAACTACACCACAATATTAAAAAAAAAAACAAGTCAATAGACACATAATTAAGTGATTAAGACATCTTTTACCTTCCTTAAAAAGCGGTTGCTCCTATATTTATGTTATAGTATCATGAAAAAAAAATAGCAAAAATAAAATAAAAATAAAAAGATGACAGTATTGTATGATAGGGACACAAGGAATGGAAAGAAAAAAGACACTGCAAGTCTGCAACATAGAATTTCAAGTAATATTTGAAACACAGAATAATGATAGTCTGAAAAAAAAAAAGAAAGAGAGCAGGAAATGCTCTTTAAAATGCAGATGCATGAGCTTCGACAAATGACTATCCCACTTAGCTTTACACGCATGACTCCCATAACACGCAGAGGAGGCCATGGCCTTGACCTTGGCCTTGGCCTCCCACTCACTGACACACTAATCTTTAAAAAGTTGTTTCTTTAAGCATAATATTGTTCCTCTTTCTCCCTCTGTTTCTGTGCTTCTGCTTCCCCATCATACCAGGTTTGGTCTACATCTTTGAATCTACGAAACACTTTCACTTTTCTTTAACACTTTTGGTTGCTGAATAAATACTCAAGAGGACCACACTGACCTGTCTGCCTCAAGCTTACCTCATCATGCTCTTGGGATACATATAGCCATGGCACCACATGTTGGAACCCTATAAAACTCATCACTGCAATCTTGACCAAATAATTGAAACAGTAACCATTATGAGAAAACATCATTCACACGTTCCATAAAAGCCTTCTTGAATATAAAAGTATTATGTTTAACTTTAAATGTGAAACATACAATGATGCTAATAATGTAGTATGCAACATAATTCAACGAGAATTAAGCAGTTCCTGCTTTGGTTTGATGATGATTTGGTTGGTGGGTCGATTCTCTAGGATTTATGCATTATATGGAGGATATCTCTCATGTGAAGCAATGAGATATAAAGACCAAACCTCAAATATCATGAGAAGAAATCAAAAGAAAAATTTGAATCGGACTCCTGCGAGGGTGAAAAGGAAGATTGATACTTAATTGCACTACTTTATAATACTAAAACTAAACGTGGTCTATCTATGGTGTTTTCTGAATGTCTGTGTGTGTAACAGATTATCTGGTCCAATGGGAATACAGGTGACTGTTTTATCAAAAGCGACCGTCCCAAGTTGAAAAATGCTGAACGGCAGCAGTTCAAATCCCAAGTCCACCTCCTAAGTTGTAACAATACCAGCTATATGATTCTACATTTGCAAAATTTTCTCGGGATCACAACCGCATCAAAATTTTACATCCCGCTTCTCCTGCGTGTTAAAGAAAAAAATATATATTGAAGGAGAACTCTAATTAGAACACCCAATTGCTGCAGAACCAACCATCTATGGGAAGCTTACCTTAAGACCAAGCACATTGCATGAGATGCACCAACTGCAACTGATAAAACATGGTAGGGACCCAAGCCATCATCTTCAACCAGAAATTTGACTTCCACAGGACATGGTTGTGCCTCTGGAAGCCCAGGAACACCCAATTGAGAATCCTTAGCATTTCCCCACATGTACAATTTGCCCTCAGCTTTCACAATCCAAAAGCAACTTATCAGTGTCTTTTAGAGATTTGTTTAAAAAAATGATCGGCATGATATGTAATATATGCAAAAAGCAAGTGTTTTTCCTAACAAGTTAATAATCAATCTAAATTCAAACTCTAGACCGCCTAAACTGTGATAATGACTTGAACTTCCCTCCTAACTGGCAAAAGAAAATGGCACTGAAATGTAGGAGAGATCACCAAAACAATTCAATATTAAATTCTACATGCATTATGGGAGTAGATAACAGTTGGCTTACCCGTTATAGCTGCTGAAGAGGAACCACCACACGCAATATAGATCGCTCTCCGGTCAGCTAGAGCATCAATGACTCGCGGTATTTTTTCATTTTGTATTGAAGAGTGACCCAACTGACCATGTCCACCATAACCCCAGGAAAGTACTTTACCATCACCTGGGTTAGAATAGCAAGAAACCTTAATAAACATACGATGTGAATACAGTAACCTCTGAAGGCAAAAACAGGAAGGGAGATGTTGTCGCTTCTGCAGTCAATTTACCAGTTAATGCAAGCGAGTGGTAACCACCACTAGCTATCTGAACAATTGGAGTATCTTCAAGACTAGGAACGGGTTTTGGTTCCCAGCCACCAATTCTATTGCCTCTACCAAGCTCAAAGTTGGTGTTCGCTGCATAAGTTACCACAGCAAAATATGCAATGTTAGTAATCAATTAGAGAAGTTGATTCATTTTCCAGGGGTGAACTAAGCTCAAACGCTTCTTCATAAAGGCCAAACCTCCCCCTCCAAGGCCCAAGGCCCAGCAGCATGGAAGACGCAACAAGATTTTAAAGTTTTAAGCCTAACCGTAGAACATAACAAAGTAAAAAGAGCTAACTGGCTCAGTTTTGTCCATGTTATTAGATCCTGCACATAACTGAAAGTTCTAATATCCAAATCGATGCCATGAAAAAAACCCAGGTTTATTAATCAATCTGATAATATTCAAGCTGTCACTAATTCCACTGAACTAACTGGCGCATTTTATCACAAACAGGCCAAGCAAAAGTTCTCCTGCAACAAAAATCTGGCAGCACAATACATAGACTGTCATTCCCTGATTGCAAGGACAAAGACCTATTATTTTAATGGATTCAGTTACATATCTTCCTATATCTTCAATGCCTCTTCTGGCATTTGGCTGATTCTGCAAGAGGCCTTTTCATATTCTATTATTGCAGCCTTTTGATACGGCATAATGACTACTTATTTTACTAGCATAATGAGAAAGCATGAAACTTCTACCAAGCTCAAAGTTGGTGTTCGCTGCATAAGTTAATGCAAGCGAGTGGTAACCACCACTAGCTATCTGAACAATTGGAGTATCTTCAAGACTAGGAACGGGTTTTG
>JAOANK020000066.1:455904-481076 GCA_026257165.2 Telfairia occidentalis | reverse complement strand
AACTTGATGAAATTGGAAGTTTAGGATTAAAATCGATACAACTTGATAAGTTTATAGGTATAAATTGAATTTTTTTTCTTATTATTATTATTAGAAAAAAAATCAATTTATACCCTTAAACTTGTCAAGTTGTATCAATTTCACTCTTGAACTTTGAATTTCATCAATTTGAACTCTAAATTTAGATAAGTATTGCAATTTTAACTCTCTATTCAATTTTCATTAATTTATCCATCAATTTTTACAAAAAATAATGTATACATTATTTTAAAACCACTAATTTTAATAAAATCAAGTTTTGCACAAAATTAAGTTTTTTTTGTTTTTTAACAGAGCACAAAATTAAGTTTGATTAATGCACAAATTAACAGTTCAATAACTTTTCCAAAACCTAGAAATTTTAACAAAAATTTAGCTCTTATGTCGTTTTTCTTTGAAATTATTTCAATTTTGTTTTTAATATATGTTTTATAATTCATTAAATGCATATGCATATACTTTTTTTTAACAATCTTTTAATTAAAAATTTATTAAAGGGTTTAAATTGCAATAATTCTTCAAGTTTAAGATTAAAATTATAACACTAATCTAAATTTGAGGTTCAATTTGATCAATTTGATGAAATTGAAAGTTTAGAGTAAAAAATTGATACAATTTACCAAATTTATGAGTCAAAATTGATTTTTTTTTCCTTATTATTATTATTATTATTATTTTAACTTTTGTTTGGACGGCGACAACGGCAAAACAAAAATCAAATTGATGATTTTTGGCACTGCGAAAGGTAAAGTACATGTTAGTGCATCAATCAAAGTTGGGCACTAAGAACAAGCAAACAAAAAATTAAAAGAAGAAAAAAAAAAAAGTAAAAGAACGCGCAAAGATTTTTGACAGAGTTATGAGATGATTAGGGATCAGTAAGATTACTATATTAAAAATAAAAAAATAAAACACAATAAGCAAAATAAGCAAACAATGAGAGAAAACAATATAGCTAAAAATTGGAAATAATTAAAAAAAGAATGCTGTGTTATGTAGTGACTATTAAGACCCGTTTATGCATACCACAACCACCTTACATGAGTGAGTTTGTAAGTGTGAAATTTTTAACTTCCATTTTTTGTAAACTTTTCGGTAGTGTCAATTATGTTTCTAAATTTTGAATTTTGTGTACAATAAACCTTTATCATATTTGACATTTTTAAAAATTTACATATCTATGGACATAAAATTAAAGAGTATGGGATTTATAAAGCACACAAGTTAAATTTGTGATTATTACGTCTGTAAATTATAAAATGACATCAAATATGATAATAATTCATTGGACACAAAATTGAAAGTTTAAGGTCTTGTTAAACATTTTAAAACTATAAGTACCACATATCAACCCAAAGTATTGAAAGATTAAGAATATAGCATATATTTTTAAAATTAGTTCAAGAGCGTATACTAGATACAATTTTAAAACTTGATGAATTAAATTTTGTACTTTAACCAAAATAATAGTAATAGTAGGAGGAAATACCTTTTTGGTACCTAGGTTTCAAAATACACTTTTACTCATAAACTTTGAGTTTAGTTTGTATTTGATCCTTAGATCTCAAAATGGTTACGCTTTTATCCCTAGTCTTGAATTTAATTTTCATTTGGTCTCTAAATTTTAAAATGTTCAACTTTTACCCACGAGTTTTGTTATTCTTAACTTTTGGTCTTTAACATAATAGACGTGTCAACTTTTTTTTTTAGTTCAACAATATGTGGGAGTGAGAATTCAAAGTCTGATCTTTTGATCTATGGTACATGACATTGAGATAGGCTTAAGTTGACATAATTAATGATTGCTTGGCATAGGAGACTTGTTTGGATAAAGTATAAAAGGTTATCAAACATATTTCATTTGTAAAGAAGATATATAGTCGCTTCGAGTAAAGGGAAAAAATATCTTTAATGGAACATTGACATTATCTTCGAGAGTCACAGTTGGCGTAGGAGTAAGCACGAAAGATGGAACGTCGACCTCCTCCCGCTGTAATGGATGTAGATAAGATTTTCCAATAAGTAAGTGACTCGAATTTTCCAATATTGAGGAAATATTCATCCATTCAAAGTAAGAAAAGAAGGCGAAATATTAACTAGACGAAGAAGAGTATATTTTGAAAATGTTAGAACATTTTGACATTTATAAATTAAATAGAAACTAAATGAAAAAAAAATTAAAGGTAAAAATGTAATATTTTGAAGGTTAGGAATGAAACGAAAATTATATCAAAAATAGAGAATGGAAAAAGGTGTTTCCCCTAATAATAATAAAGAAAAAACTAGCCTGCCCTTCGTCCTTGATTGTTTAACAGTAGAAAAAAGCGCGCGCAGAACAACTTCGAAACACACCGACGGAGCTTTTCGTTTTCGCAACAGTTCCAAACTCCATCCCTTTCTTCAAAGATGCAGAGATGGAAAATGGAATAGAAAATGGAAAATAAAAAAAGCGAAATTGAATTGAATCCCACAAAAAAAAAAAACTCTCTCCAAAAGCAAAAGCAAAAAAAAAGTTCAGAGCCAACTTTCTTGTATCGTCACAGACACCCAATAAAGCGCCATCTCCAAAAAGCAAACCAAGACTTCCAAAGTTCACCTCATTAAGCAAAATGGAAACCCACAAGAACAAGAACAAGAGCAAGAGGAAGAAGATTTTATATATATACTCTGCATTCGCGTCTCACTGCACTCTTCCATTGCTGATCCATCTCCTTTTACAGCCATGGCAGGAGAAATTGTGGTCTCCGAGCCGATTATCGAAGCCGAATCGGAGCATCCAGCATCCATCACGAGGTCCATTGCTAGTGGAAGTGGAAGCAACTCTTGTGGGCTTGACTATAATCCCGAACCATTTGAGAGCGAAAGATTGCCCGTTTCCCTGGCTTCTGATATCCAGAGGTTTCTTCGAGTGGCGAATTCGATTGAAAGAGAAGAGCCTCGTATTGCGTATCTCTGTAAGTTATTGCGTTTCTGTTTTTGTTTATTTTATTTCTGTGAATCGATTTTCTATCGAATAAGAACTTATTCGGTCTGATTATTAGCTATGAGGAATTCTTGTCTTGTGCAAAAAGCCATATCCTGGAAATACCGAACATTCGTTTTTCATATAAGAGCACTTAAGAATATTCCTCACCTTTTCTTTTTCTGAATTTGTTTTCCTTTTCGAGATTCCTGGTTCTGTTTTTCTGCAGGCTTCGTGGGATTCGTTGTTGTAAAAGATTCAGGATGAAGGAATATTCTGACATCTTTTTTGTTCCCTGTCAACACCCTTAAACCAGAAATACTCGAATTAGGAATGTTTAGTGAATTGTATGTTGCATTACATGTACGAGCGATCAGTTTCAATTAAGGAGTTTATTTGAACTCAGTCATCGTGAACTGTATAGTATCTTCTCTCGTTACTTTGAAATATTGTTCCGCGAACAATCTTCACGTTTGACTTACATTACTGCTGGTAGTACTTCACATTGTTAAAGTGCTCCTTTTCTTCCTCAGGTCGCTTTCATGCATTTGTGATAGCTCATAACCTCGATCGAAATTCGAATGGGCGGGGGGTCCGGCAACTTAAAACTGCTCTTCTACAACGACTTGAACAGGTAGTTAATGACACCGAACATTCGAAGTCGCACTCTTAACATAATGTTCCTATTTAGCTATTAATTTTACCATGAGATGATCGAAGCTGAAATAATTTTGCTGTTTTTGATGGAGGTTACATTTTATGTGAATATGTTACCCAACAACATCAAACTAGGTGGAGAATATTATCTAAGGAGCTGGAGTAGGGGTCATATATCGATTGGGTGGGCATATTTGCTGAAATTTCTCACCCATAAGTAAATAAAATTAAATTGAGCGATTCTGTTGAGATATATTGATGTTGTTATTACGAAGAGCTGGTAAGGAACAGAGCCACTGCCTGCACAACTCTCTATACTTAACATTATCTGTTGAGTGTGCTCATGATAGAAATAGGCTAAGACTTGTGGGGAAGGGAAGTTCATTTCTTTTTAGCTGTATCTTGCACTATATGTTTTAGTAGATGTATTATATATAAATATTTATCTGTCAATTTTTTTAATGACTGAAACATGCTATCAGGTGTAGTGAACAAAAGTGGGTTTCTTGTTTTCGTACACACACCTCTATATCTGAACCTACTTATCTTGTCTTGCATTTGCGCTTGTAGGATGAAGAAGTTACAATTCAGAAACGGAAGGAAAAAAGTGATGCTCGCGAACTTAGGCGAGTTTATCATACGTACAAGGATTTCATAATAAAACATGGTGGGGCATTTGATTTTGATAACAGGTATGGAAGCTTTTATCTCGGGATTATATACGCCTACAAGGTCAAGTTAACATGGCTAATTTGAACAAACTTATCTGGACCAGTCATAGAGAGAAGTTGATAAATGCTCGCAGAACTGCCTCTGTCTTGTATGAAGTCTTGAAGACCCTCACAACTGCGGCTGCTCCTCAGGTGCTACATCTTTTCCTTACATGTAAATTAATCTGCACCATTTTGTACTTTTTCCCCTTTTTTCTCCAGCCACTCTCACTCTTCAAGTCAAAGCTGAGTGATTCAAATATTATTTTTTGTTCTTTACAATTCTATTGTGTTCTCACACTGTAGGCACTTTCTGAAAGAGACGATACCCATTTGAAAACATTCTATGTACCATATAACATTCTACCACTTGATCATAGAAGCATTCAGCAACCCATTATGCAACTATCTGAGGTATGGCCTTGCATGAATAAGTTTTATTGTCATTAATTTTTTCCACCTATAGATCGATCATTTAACCCAGTCAATGAGACGAGATCTTGCAATTGCATGATATGGGGCAGCTAACATCCTTGCTGTATAATAAAGTTAGAAAGTATGATAACTATATGAATACATTTTTTACAGATTAAAGCTGCAGTTGCAGCAATTTCCAATGTCCGTGGCTTACCTTCAGCCCATGATTTTCAAAAAAATGGGCCCTTTACAGATTTGTTTGATTTTCTTCAGTGGAGCTTTGGCTTTCAGGTTCAACTCCTAGCCCATTTCTCTCTGTGTGCACTTGCATACGTTTGCTCTTTGTAGTTTTCTTCAGTATCTTACAGTGTGATACAATCTTGTAACTTAACTTTTGGTTAACAGGAGAAGCAGAAAATTGAAAGTTTTAGTTGTATTACATACGTTGTTTCATCTATTCATAAATTTCTCGAAAATTTATTGATGCTTGTTTTTCTATCAGAGAGATAATGTGGCCAACCAGAGGGAGCATTTGCTTCTACTCCTTGCTAACATGCAATCTCGACTAACAAATAAGCAGACATCTAGCTTAAAGGTACTTTTGACGTTAGTTTTTAAAAAATATTAGGAAGTACTTTATTCGATCTAGTTTTATCTTTTGATCTATCTGCTTGTTATTTTTCACGATAAAGTTAGGAGATAACCCAGTGGACGAGTTAATGCGAAAGTTCTTCAAGAACTACACACATTGGTGCAAATATTTGGGGAGGAAAAGCAATATAAGGTAATAAACAAATCTAGTATGCTTCTTCTCTTACCAGAGAAGCTGTGCTTCCAGTCATCGAATTTACTTGTTTGAAAGTAAAATTATTACTAATTCACAAAATGGATATTGGCATGTCATCAAATGTATCCTTTTACTCGGTGTATATTCTTCTTTTTGATTGAAGCAAAGTTAAGTTGTTAGCTGGTTCTTTTTTGTAAATAACTTTTACTTTACCAGTGCTTGATGTTGTCTATAGTTCTGTACACTAAAAAATTCTTATTTTCCATGAAGGTTGCCTTACGTGAAACAGGAAGGTCAGCAGTACAAACTTTTGTACATTGGGCTTTACCTACTTATATGGGGCGAGGCTGCAAACTTGAGGTTCATGCCGGAATGTCTATGTTATATTTTTCACCATGTAAGATAAATAACTGCTTCCCTCCTATTCCCCCTTCCCCCCAACACAAACACACTCACAGGTGAAATCACTTCAACAATATGAATAATGGAAAGAGCATATAGACAATTGTTAGGCTTGGATTGGTAAATAAGTCCCACAGCTTTTGAAGTATATATCACCTTCTAAAGTATTAACTCGTTAAACTACTTTTCTAATTTTTGTTCGAGATTTGTTTCTTACCAAAAAAAAAAAAATTGTTTCAGATAATTTTGAGTTGTAGTCTGTTAATTTAGGGTCATTCTGGAAATCGTTCTATGCTCAGTAATCATGGGTAAGTTGCATATTTCACTTTCATAAAAATAGGAAATTACTTGATTTCTAAACTTTTTTAAGCACTGCACATTGTTTATTGCCTATATTATGAAATTTACAAGAATTTTGATTGGTGCTCAGAGTTCAATCCTCTTGATCAGTGTAGCAGTTTCTAATTTGTGTATCCAATGTTTGCATAACTACTGCTCATGTCTCAATTCTAATCTTATTGAAAGTACTCTGGTTGATGACTACTTGTGGATGTATTGTTCTTGTTATATGGGTGAACATAGCGATGTTTAGCCTGAAGTTTGGTTTCAAGAAGTTTGCAAGAGCATTTTTTTTATTTTTTTTTTTAAAACTATTCTTTCATAGAGCAAAAATGCAAGTAAGTCTTACAATTTTCTATCCTCTATTTCTTAAGATGGCATATGAGTTGCATGGCATGTTGACTGGTGCCGTTAGCTTGACAACGTGGGAGAAGGTCATGCCAGCATATGGTGGAGGAACTGATTCTTTTCTTAAGAATGTAGTTACCCCTATTTACTTGGTCATAAAAGAGGTACTTTTTCATTGCACTCTACATTTGAAGTGATTATAAATCCTAGCAAACTAATGCCGTTGAAATTCGAAGGAAGCTGAGAAAAGCAAAAATGGGTCAGCAAGCTATTCTACATGGAGAAACTATGATGATTTGAATGAATATTTTTGGTTAGTTATAAATTTGCTACGTCTCTGTTTAATACTATTACTTTTAAATCTAGCCTCCAAGGAGCTGCTAACTTGAGACAATTTTTACTGTTGTATTTCTTCAGGTCACCTGATTGCTTTCAGTTAGGCTGGCCCCTTCGTTCAGACCACGATTTCTTTTGTGTAAAAGATTTAAATAAAAAAAAAGCGAAGTTTCCCATTTTTAATCATAAAAAAAGGGAAGAAAGTAAGACAGAAGAAAATGAAGATACTGAACCAATGGTAAGCTATATATTTTTCTGGAATTACTCACAGGCCATAGCACAGTTTTTGTATTTTCAGCATTTCCTGGATTCATTGCTATCGTAACCCTTGATGAGGGGATCCAAGATGCTTTAGAATCCAATCATCTGTATCATATGTAAGGGATGCTCTTATTCTGGCTTTGCTATCAACTATTTCTGGACTCCTGTCTGGAATTTTGAGATCTACCACCTACATTAGTTGCTGATATGTTTGTTAGCAACCTTTTCTTACATTGAACTTTTGACTTGGAATTAGGGGGGAAGGGTTTTACCTAGTGAGTACTGTTTGTAAGAACAACATCCCCATTCATTTCTACATCATTTCTTTTGCAGGCTACTACGGATGAAGTTCGTGAGCAGAAAAAGTGGTTAGGAAAAAGCAATTTCGTGGAGGTTCGTTCATTTTTGCAGATCTTTAGGAGTTTCAAGAGAATGTGGTGCTTCTATATTCTGTCCCTGCAGGTGGGTTGAAAACCATGTATGAGTAATTGGCTAATTTTCTGTCTTTTACTGTGGTTCTTCTCTGTTCATGCTTACTTTTGCATCGCAGGCAATGATAATTATGGCATTCAATGAATTGGATACTCCACTTCAATTATTTGATGCAGTCATATTTGAGGATGTCTCCAGCGTTTTTGTTACATCTTCCGTACTTCAATTATTGCAAGGTAATTATCGTTTCTCATCTATTGCTTCTGGTTTTGATTCAAAGTCATCATGTTGTTCATTATTACAGTTTCACCGGTAAAGAAAAAAGAAGTGGACAAATGATTTGGCTTTTGAAGGTGGAAGTGTAACTGAAAATGAGAACGAGATTGTTAGACTTCCTTTTTTCAGTCACTTTTTAATCATGATAAGAGGGAAATATTATAATTTTTAAATAGATGGGAATCTTTTTTAAAAGTCATGAGGCATTTTTCAAGAAAGAAGACATTTTGACTTAAAAGAAACTGAAAAGACAGTCTTGACGGTGGTGGCAAGTAACTTGGTCTAGATGTGTACTCCATGGCCGTTTTCAGTTTTCAAGAATGTCGTTGGTGTTATAAATATATTTAAGGACCTCTTGTGCCTTGAATTCCTTCAACACTTTCTTCTCTATCAATGTGAATTTCTCTCTGTTATTAAAAAAATATTTGTTTTTGGTAAGAAAACCAAATTTTCTTCGAGCAAAATGAAAGAATATACAGTCCATAAAAAAACAAGCCCACAAAAAGGAGTTCAAAAACCTAACTGTAGGAATAGGCTCCAATCCAAAAGAATTAAACCTAGGTCATAATTATAAAATGTCCGAGAAACAT
Organism: Telfairia occidentalis; assembly: GCA_026257165.2. NCBI lineage: Eukaryota > Viridiplantae > Streptophyta > Magnoliopsida > Cucurbitales > Cucurbitaceae > Telfairia > Telfairia occidentalis. The sequence continues at coordinate 472,520 of JAOANK020000066.1, read as the reverse complement.
GCGCTGAGAAGGAGACGTAAAACCTAATCACGTCCCAAACGTCCACACTCGATCGCTCTACCTCTCTAAGGATCCTACTAGTATGAAAAAAAAATATTAGTAAGAGGTATGGGAAAAAAGCTCTTGATTGTTGCTGTAAATTTTCTCGTGTAGAAAACATAGTAAATTCATTTGTCGAGTAATAAATCTGAGATCTGGCTTGCAGCAATTCTTGAGATTACATTTACACGGAAGGCCAGGCGAACTATGGGGTCTTCTCAGAAAAGGAAATATCTGATGAAGCTTGGTGTAGCAGTAGTATGGACCATTGTTCTTCCAGTTTGTTATGCATATTATAGGAGTAAATATACATGTTACGCAACAAAGAAAGGGAGTTGGGTTGGAGAATGGTGTTTCTCTTCCTACATGGTGGCTGTTGCAATTTACCTAATCAGCAATGCAGTTGATCTGGTTTTATTTCTTGTTCCGGCAGTTGGCAAGTATATTGAGACCTCAAATGGACGTGTATGCACTATTTTGTCCTATTGGACAGAGGTAAGTTCTAAATGGTTGAAATAAATCACTTACAAAGTCTCTTGCTAAAGAAAATTCTTTCAGTGGTGATATATTGTCCTGATTGTGTACTTCATGTTGTTTTCTGCGAAGGTGAATTGATTAAAACTGTATCCTGGCTCTCTCTCTCTATATATAAAATTATAAAAATAAGAAAATACCAAATAACTTGCTGCGCAAGTTAGAAATTATTTACCCCTTGGTTTCATACCCACTAGACTAAGAATGATATATTAAGATATCCCTCCCCTCCTGGTTATGTGGGTGTGGTTGTCATTGTATTCTGTTTTTTTTTTTAAATGTGGTTTGGAAAGGTTATGATGAGAGTGGGTTGAAGAACGTGAAAATGATGGTGGTAGTGTTGGTAAAATGGCTCAGTGGCCAAGAATACTTGGGAAATCCATACCAAGAACAAAGGAGATACTCTCCAAAGTTGAGAGGAAACTCACTAGAAACAATGTTCTATTCAATAATATTCAAAAGCGCTTTTTTTTTTTTTTTTTTTTTTTTGAGTTCAACAACATGCAAGGGTGGGGGTTTGAACCCAAGACCTTTTGGTTTGAGGGTATATACCTTAACCAATTGAGCTATGCTCGGTTTGACATTTAAAAGCTACCTTACAATACTCAAAGTGGTTGCATACTGCCTTACAAGAATATAGACAAATAACTAGTTAATTCTAAAATACTAATTAATTCAAAATTAACAACTTAATTAAATATTAACTAAATTAACACAAACTAATAGATTAATCATCCCACATCATTTGTTATCATTTATCCATCATTTCTAGAAATACTTTGTTCTAATGACATCTTCTATCATGGTTTCTTGTAACATACATGTTATGTTTTTTATTTCCTATGTTCATTTAATTTAAAATTTTTGTAGGTTTTGTTTGTTCCATTCAAATATTTGTTTTCATTTTTCAGCCTAGATTATATGTTGGGCGTGGAATGCAGGAAAGCCAAGTACCGATGCTGAAGTATATTCTAAATCATTTACCTACATTTTGAATTGCTGTATATTTCCTTATTACAGTTTGTCCTAAGGTGTATTTCTTTAATACTATGTAGGTATACATTGTTTTGGGTACTTGTACTATCAAGCAAATTGTCCTTCAGTTACTATTTTGAGGTAAGAAGTACCATGCTTGCAATGTACTTTTCAGCTTAACGACACATTTCTTTGCATTTGGTAACCGAACAGAGAATAGCTAATTCTTACTTCTAGGAAGTCTCTCTCTACACAAGGAGCTCATGTAATGAGTGAGAATAATGTGAGATTATGACATAAGTTGGATGGAGTAAGTTAGAAGATAACAGTAATATTCTAAAAGAAAAAGTTAGAAGATAACTACATTCCCATTCAGGCGAAGGTATCTTTTGCATCATGTAAATAATACTTATATTAGTGTCTAACGGGCGGTTATAGAAAAAAATGTTATTCTGTTCACTAGAATTTTGATTCAAGTTTGAGGATATGTCATCACTGTTACATACTCGAGATAAAGAGCAATCTTACTTTCCATGAACCTAATAATGGATCAGAATCTGGTTTATTATTTTGTGTGCACTTTGGGTATGCAGATTAAACCACTCGTAGAACCAACAAAGAGGATAATGAAAATTGGTGTGAAGAAATATGACTGGCATGAGCTTTTCCCAAAAGGTATTCATGATTTTTTCTTAAGGTGTAAGAGTTGAATTGAAGTACTGTTCTTTTCTTGATATCTATTGGGAAACATGTTCCATTTGAGGAGGTCGACTTTGCCACTTTGGACCTCTTAAACAGGGCTTTTCAATAATCGACTATCTCTGGTGTTTTATGCATTAGATCATACGTTAGTTATTTCATCAGTACTTTATTAGTTTCAACTTCAATCAATTCTAGAATTGCTTTTTGAGAATGGATATTTGAAAGATCTGATTTTAGTAAAATTTTTACTGACTTAGGGAATCATATATTTATATATTAATTAATCAACTACGTTATTCCAATACTGATTTCTTCTAGAATATAGTTAATTTTGTTTTATTATTATTATTTTTAAAATTGCAACAATAAACTGGTCTGTGGTCTCTTAGAGAGCTTATGGGGGCTCCATGCCTGGACGGCTGGACTAGCACAAAAATAGAAATGACTATTTTGACTTATGGATCACCATTAATTTTCCTTTCAGGTAACGTGTTCATTATTAACTATCCGCTAAATTGTTGTTTTGCAGTGAGGAGTAATGCTGGTGCAATTGTGGCTATTTGGGCTCCTATAATAGTTGTGAGTTTTGCTTAAAATATCTGCAGTTCTCTCCTATGCAAGTCTACCAGCCTTCAGTAGTTATTTTTATTTTTATGGAACAGAATACTTGCTAATGATAATATAGTGAAAAGTAATTATGGAGGCAGGATCATTGGTCGTACGGAAAGTTTGATAACAGAGTAAATATTTAATTGTAATTTATAAATTGGAAGACTGAAAACCAAAGTGGTCTTATCTTGCCTTGTTAGGGAACGCCCTCCCTCCCCCCAACCAAAAAAAAAAAAAAAAAAGGAAGAAGAAAAGAACCAAAAGAAGGGTGTCTTACAGCAAGTGCTTAACTTTTCTGTGTCATGGGGTCACCAAATTAATGGAAGCAGCATTTTCTATTTTGCCTCCGCTGACAGAAAAGAATCCTAGAAATATGTGTGATATCTTTTTAAACAAGTGAGACATGCCAACATCCTCTCGCTATTTTGTTACTATCTTGCAACAAGAATGGTTTAATGTGTGGATAGTTATATTGATTACTACTAACTTTACTCTTTCATACTCTTCTTAGGTCTATTTTATGGATTCTCAAATATGGTATTCCGTGTTCTGTACGATCTTTGGTGGTCTATATGGCATTTTGCATCACCTTGGTGAGGTAAGCTGTTTCTTGATCCACTATGAAGAAAAATTATGGTGATCTTATACAGTGATTTGCAGATTCGAACATTAGGAATGCTGAGAAGTAGATTTCATACCTTGCCTTATGCATTCAACGATTGCCTTTGCCCACATTTGTTGAGAAGTGATCAAAAGAAAAGAAAAGGTTTCTTCCGCAATAGGTTTCAGGTCTGAAGCCTTGATATTACCGTCCTAAGATTAATGCTTTACGATCCCTTTTTTCCCCAAAATTTACCTTTCAATTGTTTATCTCAGGCTTCTGAAAACAAACATAATGGTCTTTCCAAGTTTGTTGTTGTATGGAATCAAATCATCAAGAGTTTTCGACACGAAGACTTAATAAATAACAGGTGATTCTATTTTATTTAGATGTTAATATTTTGGTAATTGAAGATTCCATCTCAAAAGATTCTCTCTCTCTCTCTCTCTCTCAAATTAAAATCAGTTGGAGGAATGTTTTGTAAAGCCTTGGCTTTGGTTGAGATTTCTCATTACCTTTTATGTTTTCTTTTATCCAATTAAAGTTTCTTTCGTTTCCTACCTGAAAAAAAAAAGGTATTTCAGCATGGCACAGACAATCTATAGAAAAACTTGAAGAAGTTCAAAACAAACTATTGAACACAATGGTGATCTAAAATAAGCAATCAAGAACTCTGAAACTGTCTGCATCTGATGCACCAGCTTACGATGAAAACCACATTTCTTTCACAACTAAAGTAAAAATCTTCTTATGGTGCAAAAACCAATACATGAATATTGGTGTATAGGATAATCGTGGATGTCTATCATGAGGAACACATGAATCAAAAACTCTTTAGTTCCATTTATTGTAATACTTTCTGAACGATGACATCCATGATCCACCCTTTCTTTTTTTTCTGAAAATAAATTTTATAAGACAACCATTGTCATTAAGAGGAATAAGCTATATATTAAAACACAGGTCAAACCAAACAAAGGAGCTTCCTGGCATAGATTCTAGGAAAGAGATCCAATTATTTGTGATAAAAAAGGAATATTTAGAAAAGCCGTGATACATCAGTACAAAAAAAGCTTTGATAACTTGTATAGTTGTGAATATCACTGAGAGTTTTATCTTCAGGGAATTGGATTTGATGACAATGCCGGTGTCATCAGAATTGTTATCTGGTATAGTTCGCTGGCCTGTTTTTCTCCTAGCAAATAAGGTAATTAATTGATGTTCAATATTGATGTCTTTGTTTATCTGTTGCTTTCTCCATGCTAAGCATGTTATGCTGTTCATGTAGTTCACAACAGCTTTGAGCATTGCAAAGGAATTTTCTGGGAAGGATACAAATCTGATAAAAAAGATTAAAAAAGATGAGTACATGAATTCCGCTGTAAAAGAGTGCTACGAGTCCTTGAAGTACATCCTTGAAATCCTTATTGTGGGAGATCTGGAGAAGAGGTGGAGAAGAAAGCCTTTTCTTTTAATCTTTGTTTTCAAGAAAAGAAAAGAAATTTGTTCTTGTTCAAAAAGAAAAGGAAAGGAAAGAAATCCTTCAGTTTTATAGCTCTGCTAGTGGTGTGACTTATGGTGTTTATCTCATTGATATTCTAGGGTCATATCTGCTCTGATAAATGAAATTGAAGAAAGCATTAAAAGATCTAGTCTTCTTGAAGACTTCAAAATGAGTGAGCTTCCGGTTCTACATGATAAATGCATCGAGTTGCTAGAACTTTTGGTAATTCTACCATGAAAAACATAATTAAATGTTGATGTAGAACTTTTTGAATTAAAAATCTCTATTGATTTGCATTTAACTGTTATCAAGATTCAAGGGAATATGATACCTCCGGAAAGAGTTACAAGAGTTCTCCAAGATCTATTTGAGCTTGTAACCAGTGATATGATGACCAATGGCTCTAGGTTCGTTTCCTCATCAACGTACTTTAGATTTTTTCATTGTTCTGTTGTCCGATCTTCCTTTTTTGCTGAACACAGAGTACTAGATCTGGTCTATGCTTCCGAGCAAATAGAACAAGACTTCATTGATTTCTCTAGACATATCGAACCACAATTATTTGAATCCTCATCTAGCAAGGAATCTATTCATTTCCCTTTGCCAGATGATGACTCCCTCATAGAACAGGTGAAGTTTATAAATTTTCTTTTGTCAGTTTTAAATATCCTGCTATAGATTGGTCTGCATGAATGAATGTTATTTTTATGTTTCCATGGGTCAACTTCCATGTAAATACTTGATACGAGGTTGCGATGTTTCAGATCAAGCGTTTTCATCTGCTGCTTACCATCAAAGATAGTGCAATGGACATCCCTGTAAATTTGGAGGCTCGAAGGCGCATTTCATTCTTTGCAACATCAATGTTTATGAATATGCCCAAAGCCCCTAAAGTAAGCAATATGATGTCGTTCAGGTTAGTTTTTTCCTATTTCTCTAGCATTGTTAATGTCCATGAAGCCCAAGTAGTATTATTGTTTGTAAATCAAGTCGTGAGTTCTTTATATAATAATTTCCAAGAAAAAAAAGATATTTAATTTATTGCATCAATATATTAGTAGCTATTAGCTTTTTTCTTTTATATAAGAAACCAAGCTTTCATTGAAGAAAGTAGCTATTAGCTTTTAATAAGGGGGTGCACATGATACGTTTTCGTTCATTTTATCATATATTAAAAATGATATTTAACTTTGAAGAAAGCATCAGAGCACTTTTTGAGTTCATGTACAAGACTGTTAGGAAATCTTGATAAATGTAGAAGTATTTTCTTTAATGGGATTTTTATCACTGTGCTAGTGCCACTTTCATGTGCTCAATTTCTAAGATGATTATTGCTATGAAGTTAAAAATTTAGATATACTACCCTGATTACCAGTCATTTTAGCGTCACTGTAATGATGTTTACTACATTACTATGAAAGAAGGGATGGATTGGACCCGTTTCAAAGACGGACTACTTTTTCAAGAGTAGACAATTTCTTGATTCAGTTCTAATAGCTAATAAGGGTATTGAGAATTACAGGAGTAAGAGAGAGTTTTGTCTTGTCTTTGAACTGCTTTTGATTTAGCTCAGCATTGTGAGAATTGGGACCCTTTGGACTGTTTCTTGAGTTCTAATGGGTTTGGATCTGGGTTGAGGAGCTGGAGGCAATAATATCAAGGCTTCAAAAGGAATCATACAAGGTGACCTTTTGTCCTTGTTTTCGTAAACGTCAGTACGTGATACGCTTGGTGGATAAAGCTGTAGTAGAGAGTTTGATGAAGGTTTTGATGTTGGGAAGGATTGTGTTCAAAATTTTCAACTTCAATCGTCAAATAATAAAATCTATTCTATATCCAATATTAGGGAGCCGTTAGTTGATTTAGTTTAGATAACCTATCTGGTATTCTTATCATTTTTTGGGGAAAAAAGGACAATCACAAGCACGGATATTCACAAGTATATGTTAGCAAATTTTCCGCCTGTGGTAGTTGTGAAGTGCTCAAGTGGCAATGGAAATATTAAACTTTACTAATAGGAAGTAGTTCTTCCTCTCCCACAATGTGCAATTGACGTTCATTCTAGGTTTGATAGTTAAAAGAAAGAGTTCTCTGTCGAGTAGAGTCACTCTGATTACTGTAGTTTTATAAAATTTGTCCCTGTATTATCTTTTGATTTTCAAATACCTTCCTGTACTGCTTATAACATTGTTAGTATGTTGATTAATTTTTTGTGGGGAGAGAGGGGTGAGGATGATGAGATACCCTAGTCAATTGAAAAACAGTTTCGGAATCTAAACTAGAGGGTGATTAGATACTTGATTCTGCATAGTAAAGCATTTTTGGGTAGATACTTGGGAACTTTACACTTTGGGTTTTCATTATTGGTGGTTGTCCTTGAAGACGTGTGCAATTGGTGAAAAGCAATCTCTTATATCAGAGAGTTGATATCTTATTTATTTCTCAGAAAATGAACTTTGGTACAGCGTTTTAACTCCATACTATACGGAGGATATAAATTTTTCATTGGAAGAGCTTCACTCAAGCCACCAGGAAGTCTCCATCATATTTTACATGCAAAAGATATTTCCAGGTCAGTATGGCATATACGTTTCCTCTTTTTTGGTTTTTTTGCTATGTGCTCCTTTTCATGAAACTCTATATAAGCCTTCTTCCATTTCCTTTAGATGAGTGTAAAAACTTTTTGGAGCGACTTGGCTATGAGGATATGGAAAAACTAAAAGATGAAGGGAAAGAGGAAGAACTTCGAAATTGGGCTTCATTTCGGGGACAAACACTGAGTAGAACAGGTAATAAGATATTTACCATTGGATATTGATGAAAACCGTGCAGGTCAAATTTTTATCACTATATTTTCTGTGTTTACAGTAAGAGGAATGATGTACTATAGGGAGGCATTAAAACTTCAAGCTTTTCTTGACATGGCTGAAGATGAAGGTGAGAAACATTGGATTGTTATTATAGTGTTAATAGTTATCGTTTGTTGGACTAGCTTGTGAATAGAAAATGTAGTGAATTCTGATATCTCATATTTCCACTTGCTTTAAAGTCTTTATCGTGTGACTTATTCCTGCATCCAGATATTCTTGAAGGTTATGATACTATTGGGAGAGGAAATCGTGCATTATCTGCTCAAATAGATGCTTTAACTGATATGAAATTTACGTATGTGTTGTCCTGTCAATCTTTTGGAGCACAAAAAGCTTGCGGTGATCCCCGTCAAAAAGACATTATTGACTTGATGATCAGGTACTTTCTTCTCGGAAGAAAAATCTATTATAAAACTTTGAAATACTAGGCATCATGAGTCTCATCCTTCCTAAACCTTCCTTGAAGGTATCCATCTCTTCGTGTTGCTTATGTTGAGGAGAAAGAAATGGCAGACAATCAGAAAGTTTATTCATCTAAGTTGATTAAAGCTGTAAATGGTTATGATCAGGTATCATTTCAATATTGAAAATTAACATACTATTGAATAGTCAACAAATCATTCGATATTTCAACATTTGTTCTTCCCTTTTATAGGAAATATACAGCATAAAGCTTCCTGGTCCGCCACACATTGGAGAAGGGAAGCCTGAAAATCAAAATCATGCCATAATTTTCACTCGTGGTGAAGCTCTTCAAACAGTTGATATGAACCAGGTAGGTCTTCCTGTACTAACACGACCGATAGTTCCCATGCTTCTTGTTGTTCTTCTTCTTCTTATCATTATTATTATTTTGAGAGACCATGCTTGTTCTTATGGTGAGTGCTTCATCAGGACAATTATTTGGAAGAGGCGCTGAAGATGAGAAATCTCCTTCAAGAATTCTTTCGATCCAAAATGCGGAAGCCTCCTGCAATACTGGGGTTAAGGGAGCACATATTCACTGGAAGGTCAGATTAACTGCTTTTGTCAATAAATCATGATGCAGCAACACTCATCGGAAAGCACAGACTGCCCATTTTAATAAAATTGGACATATACTGGGGGATTGCTAAAAATAGAACTTATGTATAATCATGATTTCAATACTGGTCACCATTGACGACCAGCATGCATATAAAAAGCCAATAATTCTTGACAAATTTTCAAATAATTGACTTCTTATAATTTGTAATTGAATTCATTATTGATATGCGAGTGTGAGTATTAGGAACAGTGTACAGATTTTCTTTTGTTACTTCTCATTTATCTGATATTTAATGATTAATTGGGTAATAACCAGGTAGATATTATTCTGTACCATAACTTGTTTCAACTTCCTGAAGATGAAAGATTTTTTCTGTGAAGGAAATGCGTACCATGGTTGTGATAATTAAACATCATTCATTAAGCTGAGTTTCTTTTTAACCTGAACTGCAGTGTTTCTTCCTTAGCATGGTTCATGTCATATCAAGAGACGAGCTTTGTCACAATTGGTCAAAGAATTCTTGCCAATCCTCTCAGGTAATGTATTTGTTGGTTCTGCGTTCTCATTATCCAATATAGGGCAATAAGGGTTGAACTTCTTGTAGTGGCCCCTTCCTCCCTCCTGGCAAGAAAAATCTAGTTTTGGACCTTGTTTCTATATTTCAAGTAGAAGCGAATACAACAGTGACATTAATCTGTCAGATTGATGGTTTGTCAATAAATGCAAACACAGCCATTGGAAAGCAACGGTCATGTTTCTATCTTTCATGAGCTAACAGTGCATGTCTCTTGTTTTGACTACCTCTTTTCCCAATGAAGTTCTTTAACACTATTGCATGACTAGTCAAGCCTTTTCCGCTTACTTCCTGATTTTCTCAAAATATTTTGGAATGTTGTCTCCAGGGTACGATTTCACTACGGACACCCAGATGTATTTGACAGGGTGTTTCACATTACGAGAGGTGGCATCAGCAAAGCATCAAAAACCATTAACTTGAGCGAAGATGTTTATGCTGGTAAGAATAAGTGGCTCGATTCTGTCCATAGTGTTGACCATTACTAATATGTGAGTGCTTCTTCTGAATAGGATTTAACTCCACATTACGTCGGGGATATATTACATACCATGAGTACATGCAAATAGGCAAAGGCCGTGATGTATGGTTGAATCAGATCTCCAAATTTGAGGCCAAGATAGCAAATGGAAACAGTGAACAAACTCTAAGCAGGGATATATATCGCCTTGGGCAACGATTTGATTTCTTCAGGATGTTATCTAGTTATTACACTACAATTGGTTACTATTTCAGTAGCCTGGTAATGTAACTCTCTTTGCTGCATATTTCCTTATTAGTACCATCTCACTGATTAGTTCCTTTAACTGTCTGTCAATTCACTGCACAGATATCAGTACTCGGAATTTATGTTTTCCTTTATGGACAACTATACCTTGTTCTAAGTGGGTTGGAAAAAGAACTTCTTCTTCAAGCTAGAATGCAGAATGTTCGATCTCTGGAAACAGCTCTTGCTTCACAATCATTTATACAGCTCGGACTCCTTACAGGATTACCAATGGTCATGGAAATTGGACTTGAAAGAGGATTTCTTACAGCCCTAAAAGACTTTGTCCTCATGCAGTTGCAGTTAGCAGTTGTTTTCTTCACATTTTCACTTGGAACAAAAACTCATTACTTCGGCCGCACAATACTTCATGGGGGTGCCAAGTACAGACCTACTGGGCGTAAGGTAGTGGTTTTTTATGCTGGTTTCACTGAAAACTACAGATTGTATTCAAGAAGTCATTTCGCTAAAGGATTTGAGCTACTGCTTCTGTTGATTGTCTATGATTTGTTCAGACGATCTTATCAGAGCAGCATGGCATATATCCTGATCACATACTCCATCTGGTTCATGTCAATCACTTGGTTATTTGCACCATTTTTGTTCAACCCCTCTGGATTCAGTTGGGGGAAGATAGTAGATGACTGGAAAGAATGGAATAAGTGGATTAAGCAGCAAGGTGGTATAGGAGTTCAGCAGGACAAAAGTTGGGAGTCTTGGTGGGATGATGAACAAGCCCACCTTCGTCATTCAGGAATTTTTTCCAGGTTAATCGAAGTACTTCTCTCGTTAAGGTTCTTCATGTATCAGTACGGACTTGTGTATCACCTTGACATCTCCCAGCATAGCAGAAACTTACTGGTTTATGTGCTTTCTTGGGCTGTGATTGCTGCAATTTTTTTACTAGTCAAGGTAAGTTCTCGAACATCCTGAAACTTTAAATTACCTCTGCAGCCCTCGTCTTTACCCTTAGCTTGAAAAATGGAAACCAAACAGTACAACAGATACTTTCATCTCGTGGCCTTCCGCGACTAGTTAATATCTTATTTTCACCTGTGACTTCATAATCTTTAGCCAAAAAAAAAGTGACTTTCCTTCAAATGCAGCTTTATGATTTATGGAAACATCTGGACAAGGATTATGTGATTCCAATTAGATATTGCATTGGTCAACCTTAGTTCTTTTTGTAAACCTTAATCTAAACATGTGTTGAGGAAAAAGTTGTGTTTCTGTTTTCTTACATGCTGTGCAAATATAGGCAGTAAACCTGGGGAGGCAGCAATTCAGTGCCAACTATCATTTCTTATTCAGACTATTCAAAGCATTTCTCTTCCTCGGCGTTCTATCAGTAATCATTTCTCTATCAGTTGTTTGTGAATTATCTCTGAAGGACATGGTCATCTGTTCTCTCGCCTTCCTACCAACTGGATGGGGATTGATTTTGGTAAGTTTGAATGTTCCTTTTCCCCTTCCCTGTCATTCTCTCCATGGTTTCCTTCTGAGTTTAAACTGTACTCTTGTTTTAGTTTGCACAAACCGTAAGGCCAAAAATAGAGCACACTTGGTTGTGGGACTTCACCAGAGTTCTTGCCAAATCGTATGATTACGGTATGGGCGTCGTTCTTTTCGCACCTGTGGCTTCTCTGGCATGGCTTCCGAATATATCCGACTTCCAGACTCGATTCCTCTTCAACGAGGCGTTCAACAGACACTTGCATATCCAACCAATTATTGCTGGGAAACAGAAGCACAGGTGATCATTTAAGTGAAGGATTGTGTTTAGTACATATTGTATAGTCATATAATGGTGACAAATCCTCCTACACAGAAATTTAAACACTTAGAAATTTATGTAGTTAGTACTAGTAGTGAGTCAGGATGGGGTATAGAAGTACAAAGTTTAGATGTCCATCAGTTGAACAGAGGATCAGTATATTTTTGTATCATAAGCATAGATTCTGATGCACCATCTTTCATAAAATTCCACAGTAATGTTCTTCAACTGACTGCAAACAATTCTTTGTTGTTCTCCTCCAGCATCTCATGGATTAGATGTCAAATCTTTTAGGCTTTCTTATATGGGTTTCAGGTGCTTCCTTATCTTCATTTTGATGGAATACCATGACAAAGAGAAATATAGATCTTCTATGATATTCAAAACACACTACTTTTAAATTTTAGGAGGGAAAAAAAAAATTGCCGGTTAACTTGGACCTTAAATAGTTAAATTCTCATTACATTGACATCCATCAACACCTTTTCAAGATCTAATAGTAAGAAAATTACACAATTATTAACTGGTAAATCAATTAGAATTTTATCAACAAAATATTCAAAATCAGGTCCCTAAACTTATCCATAAAAAAATATTTAGATTAATCAAGTGCGTAAAAGATTGTTGAAAATCAATCTTAAGATGCCCAAAATGAGCTAAAAATATTTACCATGATTATAAGAACTAGTATTTAAAAGATAACCTCCCTCAATACCTTAAAAAGTATTAATGTAATATTTTAATTTAATGTTTCAATTCGATGAAATTAAAAGTTAAAATTAAATTGAAGTTATAATATAGGTAAAAAAACAAAATTTTCTTCCATAATTTTAAAATCATTTTCTTCTTGAAATTATCATTATCTCAAGAATCAACACATCAACAAAATTAAAAAGGAACAACATCCAAACAAATAGTAAATATAAAAAAAATACTTTTTTTTCTTTCGAACTTCCAACTTTTTTTTTGTCAAATATACATGATTTAAATCAATTGAGTTAAAACTGATTCTATTTTTTTTTCACATGATTTTTGTTTTGTTTATTGTTTTTTAGTTCAACATTTGAAGAATTTGGAAATCGAACTACAATGAAAGTAGATACATTATTTATAAAATGATGTACATTATCTATTAAATTATGTTTAGATTGGCTTTAGTGCAAATCGATTCATCAATTTTTTGTATGTTTAGTGTGTATATATATATATATTAATTCTCGCCCCTCTATATAACGTTGAACTTAAAAATAAAAAAAAGATATTGAAAGAGTAAATACTTGGAATTTAAAGACATTAGAAAGAAGAAAACAACTTTATTCTGGTTTGAATCCATTCTGAGCGGTACTCTGTTTCGCCTTCTCCATTTCCCCTTTCTTCCAATGATCCGACATTCACAACGATGCACTCATCTTTCTCTGTTAAACTCCATTTTCTTTTCATCTCCTTCGATTCCTCTTCCTCTTCCTCTTCCTTCTTTTTCTTCCTCTTTCTCCACTTCTCCTTCCCGCAAACAACCCTCTGCTTTTCCTCATAGACTCAGCCACAGAGATTGGTTGTCTCCCAATGAAGTCATCAAAATCATCGAACGCATCAAAGATCCCCCCTCTATTCTCGCATTCCTCCACCAGTGGTCCAATCGCAAGGACTACAAACCCAACAAAGAAATCTATACTTTGATTGTGTCCAGGCTTGCAGAGGGGCGCTTGTTTGATGCTATAGAAAACGTGATGCTGAGAATCAAAGCCGAAAGGAATTTCCGCTTGTCCGATGAATTTTTCTTCCATGTTATCAAAATTTACGGCAATGTTGCTGGTCGTATAAGTAAAGCGATCGAAACCCTTTTCGATATGCCCAATTATAACTGCTGGCCGAGTGTTAAAACCTTTAATTTTGTGCTCAATTTGCTCGTTTCGGCCAAGCTGTTTGATGTTGTCCATGAGGTGTATATGGGTGCTCCTAAGTTGGGAATTGAGATTGATGCTTGTTGCCTTAACATTCTCGTCAAAGGGTTGTGCGAGAGTGGGAATGTGGATGCTGCACTCAAGCTGCTCGACGAATTTCCCCAACAGAAGTGTAGGCCGAATGTGAGAACTTTTTCAACGCTTATGCATGCGTTGTGCGAGAATGGGGAATTGGAGAGAGCATCCGAGCTTTTCTCCAAAATGGAAAATGAGGGTGTTTCCCCGGATACTATAACCTTTAATATCTTGATATCGGGTCTTAGAAAGCACAAGAGGATTGAAGAGGCAATGGGACTTCTAGAGAGGATGAAGCTTAAAGGATGCTACCCCAATGCAGGGACTTACCAAGAGGTTTTGTATGGGCTGCTGGACACGAGTAACTTTGTCGAGGCAAGGGATTGTATGCGTCGGATGATTTTGGATGGTATGGACCCAAGTTTTGTTTCTTACCAGAAGTTAATATCTGGGTTGTGTAAGAAGAATTTAACTGAGGATGTGGATTGGGCTCTGAAGCAGATGGTTATGCAAGGTTTCGTTCCAAAAATGGGGATGTGGAAAGTGATTTTACGTTGTATGTTATCAAGAAATGAAGATTACAGCGTTATCACTGGCAAAGCATTTGACGACATTTCGTTGCTTGCAATGGAAGACGGTGTGATGCAATGATCTTCCTCTCCCTATATCTGTAGTATCCATTATGCAGTTCTGACTGAAAATCGATTTGCTTCTCGTCCATGGACTCCTTTGACGACTAATGAACTGAAATGCTGGTAATGTTATCGACCCGAGCTGATCAACACTTCCCAACGTAGCTTAGCTAATACTGAAGAACAAACAGTTCTCTTAGATTCTCATACTCAAAAGAGGTTTGGAAGGCCGGTGCTTCAGGAAGAAATTCTCACTTGTTGCAGGCTATGAGGTGCCAAAAGTGATTTTCCTTGACGGGAAGGGAGTGATGTGTACCTATTATCATCTGAAAGGTGGATCATTCAATATCCCACCCTACAATTGTTGTACCAAACAACTAGGAAAATTGATTCTTAATTTATTGTGAACTTCACAAATAACTTCTTAATTTCTATAAACTGTGCATGTTTACAGCTAAAAGCATTCCTATACAGGAATTCAGTTTACAAATTCTGAAACTTGTACATGTTCATCATATCTTTTTTACCTACACACAACCATCTTTTCAATAAACAAAGAAATTGCAACTGTTTTCCATCTTCCAAAGTCGATTCACCAAGTTCAGGTTTTTCAAGTTCCGATCATTTGTCACTGTTGATTGCTGGTTTATCATCATCCTCGTTATCCTCTATCCTTTCCAAGCGTGCAGCACCGATCTTATCGACTGAGTTATCATTGGCCTTCACATTGTCACTTGGACCAGTGGGCAGCACATTTTCTTTAGAGAAATTGTTGTGAGAACCTGAGGCTGTGGCGTCAGAGACAACTGGAACTCCTACAATTGTTGTTGGGCTGCAAGCAACTGGTGTATCAGGCTCATCATCAGAAGACTCTGATTCCACTGAAGCATCTCTCTCATTCATTCCTGGGGAATCACTTTGGAATTTCCTCGACCCTTTGCGCGAAAATGCATATTTAATACTGCGAGCAGATTTCTCAGCTTGTCTGAACAAGCTCTTCGCCATGTCTTTCACATTACCTCCCTTTCCCGGGCTTTCTGAATCGCTACCATCGTTGCTCGATTTCCCTTCTTTCAATATCTTATCAGCAGTCGTCCCTGAAATGCTATCTACAAGAATAACCTTCACACCTCCCTCCTTGGCATTTACAGCCCTGACATTGGCATATTGTGGGGATTTAACAGCATCCTCTAAGTTTCCTGATCGATCCTCATCCCGAGGACTCCGGTGAAAAACTGAACTCAGCTTTCTTAGTCCCTTACGAACTGATAACCTTCGATGTTTTTCATCAGGATTATCATCAGTGCTGCTAGAATCATTATTAAGGGATCCATGTGTTGAGATATTGCCACTGCTTATGGATTCATTAGGCTCCCTACGGATTTCAGTATCAAGTCGCCGACTCCTCCCCTTCCGAGGCTCCCAAGTTTTCAAAACTTCAGTTCCTGGACGGTGGACCCATATTCCTGTCTCCTTTTGCCCTTTAACGTCGATGGGCTCGTAATCATCAATCTCTTTCTTAGGCTCCACTGGTACAGTTGAGAATAAATCCTTATCATCCTTGGTCTCACTTCTAGGAGAATCCTTCTGAGGCTCTTCCACATTCAAGTCTTCTTTGCGAGACGAGTACTCCTCCACCTAAAATAATGTTACATATCAATTTTTTTTTAAAAAGCGTTAGCTTTCATTTTCCAATACTAAATTTAAGAGCTTTCCTAGAAAAAAAAACTTTAACTTCAGCTGTAGAAACACATTCTTTTGCTTGCTGTTCTATATATCAAGCAAATCATTTTACAAACAAGAAGGAAAAAAGAAAAGGAAACATGAAAGGGAAGGGGAAGAAAAGAACCTTCTTTTTATCTTCAAAAACAGTGATTCCAAGATGCAATCGCCCTGTTTTAATGTTTTCAAGAGGCAACCATATATCATGTCGTTTGCCGTCCCTCATGTCCGCGATGCTGACAGAACAATTTCTGCAAAAGAATATTAGAACAGATCATGAGCACAATCATTCACTAAAAACATGTTTGTTT
>JAOANK020000066.1:410663-448186 GCA_026257165.2 Telfairia occidentalis | reverse complement strand
TAACATCGAAAGAAGAACAATAGAGATGTTCTGACATCTGGGTTCCGTTTGACATTGGAAGCACGTTCAGTGTTTGATCATACGTTCTTTTGGTTCCATAGTGTCTGTGTTAAATTCCCAGTACTCCAAAAGCGTTGTTTGGAAACAAAGAATTCATTTATTTCCTCACTTTGATCATGAAGAATACATTAAAAATTTAGACAGAACAAAAAGACCAAGGTTATTTATAGCTTGTGAAAGGAAGGAATTTGACTTTTTTTGGAACACGGTGGAAACTCTAAAATCTCGCACTAAAAAAATATAGGTTAACGTAAACAGCCGCAGAGAAAGAATACTGCATGATCTGATTTGAATTTGCTCCTTTCTTTTCCTTCTAGACTGGTTCTGAACGCCGCGTCGATTACAAATAAACACGTTAGAGAGCATTTGATCTTCCTGGAACACTAAAACAATCGCGCTTCCTTGAATCAAAAAAAAGGAGAACAGTGAGAAAGAGCGGTTCGGTCAGAAGCGGCTACTACACACTCAATCCTCCTAAAAAAGAAAGACAAAGCATGGGGCGTAACATTCTTTTGCTTCTCTTACGATACGATATTTCTAGTTTGATCGAGGGCGAGGTCTCGGCTTCAAAAACACTTGAATTTTAATATAGGAAAACGCGGATTCCCTCATAGCTTGAACCTCACCCCTATCCAGTACAGGAACGAAGTAACTCGACTAAAAGGAGTTGGAATGTTGTCAGGGGGCTAAGGGAAGGGTGCCTCAGTCTATATTTCTCTCCTTCAAAGGCTTTAAGACGCCATTATATACGACATTTCCAATTGAAGTTGAAAAAAGGAATTCAAGAAGGACTCTATGGCGGAAGACTGCACCTCGAAAGCACGCTTCCTTCTCGCGATCTGAAACACACCTTTCCGGCCTATCAAGGCTAGCATTCGGATATCAAGACCCTTAGCTTAGCTTTCTTGCCATTTTCCACATGGAAGAGAGACCCAAAGAGAACAGAAAGAATGGAAAACGAATTTGACCGATTCCAATTCGAAATAGAATCCGAGCCCTTAACGGCCTTGACAACGAAATACCAGCATCCCCAGAGCTAAGAGTCCGAATCGAATGAAACCCAAGCGGATTAGACTGATTGTTTCCTTTCTTTTAAAAGATCAATATTAGAGTGTAATCTGTGCTTGAATCTATATTAAATCGATACCGCGCTTGCGAATTAGGGTGTCCTTTCCGTAACAACGGATATCAATACTCTCACCCTCAGATATAGATGGAAACCCCAAGCTTGACACTTTCACTATTGACTCTTACGCCGTCGGCTCTTTTCTTGAGATAGAGTTCGCGTAGCCGCACCCAAAGAGAGACCCTTAGCCTTTCCTTTCTTTTGTTCTTAAGGCGATAGGAGTTGTATTCGGAAAGGGACAAGGGCGTCCAGCATCCAAAGCCTAGGGAAGAATAAACTACAGGGTTCCAAGGGTGATTGACTACAGGTAACCGAAAGCAAGCAAGAGGAAGGACTAGTCCATGGGATGGACTACGAGTGTATCGATCTACACGCCCTCTTAACAGCTATAAGAGTCGGAATAGGAGTTAGATAGGCCGACCACCGGTTGCGAACCGATACGGCTACGGCAAGACTTTTGTATCATTGTCCCCTTCGACACCGTAGCTTCGGAAGTAGGAAAGGGAGACTACAGGCGTACTGGGCTACATAAAAGAATAAACTGACCGGGGGAGGTACTAGTTAAAGAACGTAAAGCTGCTATTTCGTATATTGCAAAGGGTATTACATCCGAAGCAACGAGTTCCATACCAGTAGCAAGTCTAAAGGCGTATTGGCCTATTTAAAGAGATAACACGGGGATTACCACTCCTCTTGCTAAAATAAAAGGGCGATGGCCTAAGGGGCCTGCCTCCTAAGCTTAATAGAAGAAAGCCAGGGGCGTAAAGAACGAATATCATAGAAGACGATCGAAAAGACCCTATTGAATTACTTTTTGAAACTGAAGCAGGAGATGGTGTAGTCGGCTTATGGCCCTGTAGTGTCTCTTTATGAAACAAACTCCATTAGCCTAAGGTCGCCTTTCCTACGCTTCTCCATTTCGTACTTTCCGTTCTGTTGTAAATAGTATAACCCCCGCCTCAGGGGATTCAGTATGTCTATCGCCGCTGGCTTTCCTTTTTAGTACTGGAATTCCTTGTTCTAGAAGCGGGCGGTGCTCGGGCTTCTATCCGCACTTGCTAAATAGATTAGGGTTTCCGTCGTAGTTGGAACCCTTACCAACCCTTAAAGCGAACTAGTAGCACGTTCTGCCTCTTCCACCCTTCCTTCCTTGCTTTCGCTTACCTTTCTGTTGCAGGATCGGGACGACCCTCCGTCTATTCTATGTCTTCTACCTCTTCTGCCTCTGGCATTCCACTTCTTACCTTGCTTTTCATTTTAATTCCTTTTATTCAGTCTGTCTATCGTAGGCCCCCGCCTCTCTGTTTATTTGTCTATGATATTCATTCGGGTGCTTCTATCGATACACTCGTAGTCCTTCCAGCTAGAAATAGCGAAATCCGGGCTTCGCTCATTCCTTGATAGCCTTTCGACAGCGCGGCGCTGGGTTTCGTACGTATTGTGCTAGAGACCTTAAATAATAGTAACTTCTTAATTGCTTATTTACATAGCGTAGACTTATGACTTTCTTGGTTTGGTTGGCTTATTGGTCTTAATATAACCTGCTATCATTAGGGGAGATGGTCGGAGGTCTGAAAGGTTGGATTATAATATAACACTATCTTTACTATCTTGGGCAAAGATGAGAAGAGAGAGCCGTAGGGGTGATTCTTCACTTCCTGTGCGTCGAAGCAGGACCGATAGGATAAACTTTCAGACTAGAACTCAGGTCTCGTCACGACGAGCTGGTTCGATGGTTTTGAAGTCTCGTGACAGCTTCTGGCAACGATCGCGGCTTCTGTTCTGAACTACGTCAAGCCTGGGAAACTACCTCCCTTCTATACTATACTCGGAAGGAACTACCAAAACTAAAGATGTGCTGAAACTGCCTAGCCTGGCGCCTCCCCCACCTATTGATTTTGTCTCACTGTACGGGACCAGTCTACAAATATGGAGAAGCATAAGAATCCTTAGTCGATAGAGAGCCGTTAGCTAGCAGCCGAAGACGAAGGGAAAAACCAGTAAGTATGGAGATGAGTCTGCTAGACGCAGAGCTGGATCTTCTATATGCGGTAGTTCTTCCTTCCGAAAGGCCTTGTCTAGTCTAGTACAGAAGCGCGGGGGGTATAATACGAATATACTTTTTCGGTTTGAGCTGCCTAAAGCCTAGCCTTAGTGCCTTATCTACGAGACTTCTATTGACTATCCAGCCTCGACCTCATAGCTGGGCTGGAATTTGGCATTCTGAGAGAGCAGCGGCTGACATCGGTAGACCCACGCATATAGAGTCCTCACCCTGCAAGGTAGAAGCAGTAGTGAAAGGGTCATCCAAAAACGGCTATGGCTGGGCTTTTTTGAAAGAGATGCCACACTTGGGAATAGAGCAACTGCGGAGAAAGGTGAGTTCAGGGTGGTGAAGTGTTCTGTAGAGTCACTACGCTAGCACATAAGATCGACAAGAGAGTTTCTCTCTCTTCCCAGGGGGAGGAAAACTAGACTAGATGGATGGAATATTTAGGTTCAACCACAGTGTTACTATACCTAGACTCTATTTCTCTATTCTAGGCGTATGAGTGCAGTGTCAATCAGTTTCAGTTACTTTAGCACAACCCTTTTCCACTTGCTTTAAGTTTAAGCTCGATTCCCGTGTCGATGAGGGGCTATTCCCACTACGCGCTAACTATCAGAGCAGGAAAGAAATTGACTCTTTGTTTGCAATTCTTTCAAGTCAAGCCTGCCTATAGGCAATAGCCCAACCAATAGGAATTGATCGTCAGGAGCCTGACTCTTACTTTGTTTCAAGCAAGAAGCTACCTTTCTTGAGAGAGCGGGTATGAGCAAACTCTAATGGTATCTACGCCTTATCCCGAAAATAGCAGTCTTCTGGGACTCGAGAATAAGAGAATCAACGCTAGCTTAAGATCTTTAAGATCTACTGGTTTGATACATCCAGGATAGGGATGGAACTCAAAGTCTTTCCTCTCACTTCTTAGAGTGAGTACATGCCTCAACTAGCGTTATGAGTGACTTACGTACCTATGGGTAGTACCCAATTTGTAACATTGATGCTGTTCTGCAATGCGTATGGACAACAAACAATAGTCCCATTTATTTCTTGGTCAACAACCAAGCCATTTTCGACAAGCCTTCTTTTTCTGATTTTTAAGAGGAAGAAGCGGAAAGATCAAAGAAAATTAATCACTATGGATCAAATAATTCAACTAGGGGAACGTAGTCGCTTTAGCGAAGCTTATGGTAGGGCTGGGGCTAGGATTCATTCTAGGATTTTGGGGTGGTTTTACAGTTCTACGAATTTTAGAAAATCAGAATAGCAACGAAATTCTGCATTTACAATATGAAAAACTAAAACAAAAGACCGCCTCAAAACTAGAAAGTCTTTGGAATGATACGAATCAAAATATGCAATTACGAGAAGGACTGAGTTTCAAAGACATTGTAGAACATGCCTTTATTTTATATTTTATTATAATTATAGACGAGAATCTAAAAGAACAAATTCTCGGGCTAAACCAGATATATTTAGATCTCATTACTAATGGCACGGGCAGTCCCTACTTTGTCCATATTCTGGATGTTTACAGCCAAATAGGAGCTTTTTAGTTAAGCTTTTCTAGGACGGTGGGGATAAGAATAGCGATTGGAAGTTATTGTTTTTGGTGCTGGAAAACACCCGGTCTCGTATTAGGAAATGCAGCTTGGTATGGAATAGTTTGTATCAATGGTCGCCTATTGCTACTAAGAACCTAACAGAACTTGAAGAACTTTTCAGAATGCGAAGTGGATGAATATAAGAGTTTGACGACATTAAGTTAGGTCTGGTAACACATTAAGAATAAATAGCTCTTTCTGAATTGTATCTATATCTATATATCAATATGGCGAAGAACCGGCTTTTACTAAAAGAACTAAATGTTGTACAGAACTCCGTGGTTCCTTCCAAGGAATCCTGGAAGCATCTAAACCAACGGATTCAGTGACACGGGCAAGAAATGAATGGGAGGAGAAGTGAAATATTGAAAGCGCTCTCGCTTGGGTGAGGTCGAAAAGCAAATCTAGGCAGGAGCTCGCTCTGGAAGATTGTTAAGGGTGCTTTTACAGCTCAAGCAATAGGTGTAGAAAGTAAATCCAGTACTCGAAGTAGGGCGTTTAGCAGCTAGTCATTCAATACAAGGTATAAGAGGAAATTCATTGAGCTCGACTCAACTAAACTAAGGGGAAGCGTGCCAAAGGCTGTTCTTTAAACGATCGGGTCAAAGGAATGAGCCTATGAAGGCATCGGTCTTTTCTGACGATAATGGGGTTTGGCATGGATGAACCTATCTTCAGGAATGAAAGCTGAAGTCAGAATGGCTTACTATACCAGAACCAGATTATTGATTTAAGCCTTCCCTCTTTTTGTCGTCGGAACCCTAGTAGGATTCCGCCTACGCATCGGTGCTTTTTTCCCTTCCTACGTCTCTTTCAGCGAGCTACATCACTCCAACTTATGGTTCTCTGGTTGCTGCTCTTTCCGGCTTTCTTTACACTCAGATCTGGCCTCACCCGACTCCGTGCCCCCAGAGGTCGTTATCTCCTCCATTGCCTGCGCTTCCTGGTTTGGTTTATCTGGACTTTAGATCATCTTGTGACCTCTACTTATGCCGCACGTAAGGCATAAAGATGACAAGGATTCTTAAACCTTTGCCAGAACCCTTCCCCTGCCTGCAATTGGCTATTTATTTTATTGCTACCGCTAGCATTAGCACTACCGTCGCTTCTGATCTCTCTCACCCCATTGGATAGCCTTTCAGTGGCCTTCAGGAGTGGTAGACGCTTTGAAGCAAATTCTCAAGCCTTTCTCTTATATATACGATGATACCACCAGACGCGCATTCCTTGGGATCAGAAGGAAGACTCCCCCTGTGCGTGCTACTGCTCTAAGGCTTTCAATAATGAATTTGATGGCATGCTTTCGACGTGCTGTGATGAGAGGTGCCTTAGCCTCAATCCCGTCCTTTTGAGTTGTAAGCAATGTCCCTTCGCTTTGTTAAAGTGAAATCACTTTTCTCTTTTTAATGGAAGAAGAAGAAAGAACTGGGCAAAGGCCCTCTTCGCCGTGTAGCTCGCTATCTTATTTGCAGCAACCTTCTCATGGGCGACGTCCGCTTAGTACATCTGATTAACCAATTGAGAAATAGACAGAACCCTATGATGATCGTGTTAGCAGAGACTATCGATGGATTGGATGCCTTAGCCGCGGGCCTTGGTGCCAACGTCCAAGGTAGCCCCCTACTTCTGCATATGTGGATCTGTGATTGTGATATGAACACTTTTGGCTTCTCCCCCGTCCCAAGAAAAAAGTCAGATGGATAATGGCTCGCTCCATGTACATCCTTGGGAGATAGGTTTTCTCATCGCATACTAGTTTGAGGACTAGAAGCATCAGTTTGATCATCCTGTTCTTGCACTTCTTTCTTTTATTCTCTTCTTTTGGTTCTCTCTTTGAGAGAGTTTGCTATCGAGACTCCTCTCTTGTGTCGATTGTTCTGCTAGCTTCTATTTTGACCGGCACGGCATCTGAAAGGAATCAGAAAAGTCAGCCTCCTGCTATCAATTATCACTTAAAAATACCTAAATCAGTTCAATAAGAATTTCTTCAGACTACTCTGACCATAAGCTTCGCTAAAGCGACTACGTTCCTTGCGCTGAGAATTTGAATTGAAACTGGTCTGGCCCGAGGGGAGGGAGTCAATCCCCGACTTCTGGAGTAGAATTGCTGCTATCCAGCGGCCGGCGTATTAGCTCAATTCTTTGAGCTTATATATAAATATAAGAGCGTACAACCATTAACTAAAGTCAAAGTAACCTCTGCTTAATCTGCCTTGTCGGAACCGCGCGAAATGGGATCAAGCAAGCCAGTAGCTTTTTCATTCGAGTTAGGTAAGTGGCTTCTTTGAATCGAGGATATAGTAATTTTTCGTAGATTTATCAGCCTAAGCAGGAGACAATATATTTTTATATTATTGATCATTCTTTGATTCAAAGCGTCGCCCCATCTTAATTGAAAAAGTAAATAAAAAATAGAGTTCTGCTCCTGTATTACTTTTGTATTCTTTTTTCTTTTTACCCCCTTTCTCTTCGATCTTGCATAAGGATCTTCAATATCTTTTTCGTGGGAAGGAAAGAGATCGTAAGACTTCAATCGGATATTCTAAAGAAGCAGGCTATATTCTTTGGATAGGTCCCTTGCCGCGCCATTCCCTAAATCTAAATCTATCTCTTCAGGACGGCGTGACGGACCGGGTCAAATTGAGGAGCTTGCTGTGGAGATAGGTTTCCGGTTCGTGAACCGAATGTCTCACCTGGCGACTCCAGACGCATTTGAGTCGCGGAACCATAGCCATTCAACGGGATTCGAAATGCCAAGGGTCGAAGACCTCTGGGACATGGAACAGTACTTTAAGGCTGTTCGTGCCCCTTTCCCTTTTGACGACCAAGTCACAATGGCAACAATGTATTTCTCTGGAGATGCGAAGAATATTGGAAACTACTCTCGAACCATCACGCGGATTCCGACCCAACTACCCATGATATGGTAAGAACAGAATGGAAAGGAAAAAAAATGATTCTATGCGCAGACGTGAAAGCTCTATCAATAGAAGCATTCTAGCCTATTTTTTTTTTTAGAGGGGCTTTGGTAGTCAACTGTTAAGGCTCTTTGTCTTTCATCTGCTAGGTTGAGGGACGTAGTGGATAGAAGACTTGAGTAGCTAAATTGAATGAGGGGCCTAGCTTGCTTTCTTATAACCTTCGAGGCTTTGAGATGTAGTTGACTTGAAGCCTAAACTTGCTTTCCTTCGATTCTCCTGTTTTAGGCGACAGGTTGCGGTGAGACAAGAGGTAGGGAATAAGGAAATTGAACGGCACGGATTTCATAAGATAGGTGTAGAGGAGTCTAGCAAAGCGATAGGAAAAAAAGGGCCTTTCGGCTATGTTTACTTTGTCATCAAGGGGCGGAGCGAAGTAACTAGGCGGAGATGCAGGATCGCTGTAAGTAATTTCTCATAGAAGAGAATCTTATCATTTTTAGAGAGTCTGATTCCCCTTTGTTTAAGTCCGAGGTCGTGTCTCCTTAGCTAGGGCGCCGAAGTTAGTAAATCACGAATACGAGTTATACTGGACCTTTACGAAGGTCATGCTTTCTTTTGAGGCTCAAGCTTTCTAGTAGCTTTGACTAACACGAGTCTTTGTAACCGAAAAAGTATACATGCCCTAGGATGGAGTAGTAAGCTCTTGAGATCTTATCCGGTTTGGAGGTTGTTCCGCGTTTGCACAGTTCAAGGCTTTCTCCCAGTATACAAAGCCGCACCGAAGCACAGCTTTCCAAGCTTGGGATGGAATAGGATCTGGTCATGCGATCTCCGATCCAAGCGCTTTAGTAGATTGCTGGACCAAGGTTCCGAGCGTAGAATCGAATCCGCTCTTTTATCCGCTAACAGATCAGTAGGCTCTGACAGCCTCCTCTCTTCTGCTAAGGCATGAAAAAAGGAAACTATAAAGTAAAGAAGGAATCCGCCTCCGATCTGGCTTTCAAACTCGAAATTTCATAAGAAAAGAAAGGTTTCGACTCGGTCAGCTGTCTTGATGAAGATTTACTTAAGACAAGAAATGACGTAAGTGATAGAGAGCTACGTCCAGTGGGGTTGGGTTCATCATCCCGAATCGAAAATGAAAGGAATTGGTAGTGAAAGACCTGATCGATCCTTTTTTTCATCAATTGTAGTATCTATGTGCCAATCCTTATTAGAAATGAGAATATCGTCTCGTAAGAGAAGACAAAAAATGTACGCCCAACCCATCTTTGCTGACGAAAAGCGTCGGCCACTTCCAAACAAAGTCCCGCGGAGCTGATGTGATGACCGCGGGCGGAACTGTTAAGTGAAATTCTTGTTTCAAAATGGACTTCTCACAAATAGTTACTAGTTACATTTTTAGTATGGGCTTGGCCTTACCCTTGGCTATTCTCGTGGCTTTTCGGGCTGGTCGGATACGTGGATTAACTACCGAAAACATGGAAGAACGCTTGGGAGACTTGGCGTTCGACTCTGTAAAAGAAAGAATATGCAATAAACTCCAGACTTTGTTTGATCAATATATGAATATGCCTAACGGCCAAAATTATAGGTTCCCGGGTAGACTTACAATACAAGAGATTCCGGCCCACATACACAACGATGTAGAAGACCTAGATCTTCTACAGACGGTCTACTTCAACCTTTTGGACCAGGGTGTACAAAGCCCCTACTTTTTCCAAGCTCTAGAATATGTTCTGACTTTCGGCGGTATGTAAAAGCACGGGATGAGACTTTCTTTTTTTTTTTTCTTTTAGTACGAGAAAAGTTCTGGTTTGGTACGCACCTCGGCTCTCCTCCCTTCGGTCGCCTACTTTCTGAAAGCACAAATGGAATGGCCCCTCAGTATATCACCGATCTTTCGGGTGCCATTCACACACCGCTCCACATCACCCGGATTACTAAAGTAGTTAAACCGGACAATTGGGTTAGTGTTCGGAAAGTGTTGATTTGTCCGCTTACTGTATCGCTTTCACGCTACTGTAATGGGCATGCTCTCAATCATTTGCATGGATTGGTGCACCTCGCATGATAGTTCTGTGTACCAACCTTGCTACGTAAGAGAGACCGACATGCAAGCGATTACAGCTAGCCTCCGAAAAAGATCAGATAGGAGTCGGCGGAAGGAACTTCAATAGTAGGTACATCAATCAAGAATGGAACCCTGAATACCGACTAAAGGTGGTGCCTATGACTGACTGGCAGATGTACTGAACCTCGACCGATAAAAAAATCTACCTAGGAAAGATAACAAGGACATAGAGAGAGCTATCTAATTCAACCATTTCTCTGTTCACTCCGCTACGCTTTGTTCACTCTGTTCTTTTAAGCGAGTCAACTTATATAAATATAATAACACTCACTACTTATAGTCTTATAGTATAGTAGATTCAGTGCTACTTGTCGAACCAATCCTCTCAACATAGTGACTGTCTAAAAAAAAGATTTTTTTTGTGTTCAGTGTACCGCTATCCATTTCTTTCCTGTCCTAATACCATATGATTTATGATTTGCCTACCGGTCAGTATGAATCTCTTTCCCTCTAGGCTTCGTCAACTAGACTTGAGAACAGCGCCTGAACTCTTTTTTCTTTCCTTCTACGAGGCTATTCCTAGTTCCGCTAACACAGGGAATTGCTCCTCTTAAAGCCTTACGTAGATGTAGTGGATAAGCTCTCTCTTAGCGACTCGGAACTCTGTTCACGACATGGTTAGCCGTGCTTCGATTGACCGAGGGTTTGCTTTCTCTTTGTGGTCCTTATTGGGTGCTGGCGAAGCATGAGAGGATAGGTCCTTCTTCACGGCTTGCTTTCCCCCGCTTGAAGGCACTGCTGCTCCGCTGGAAAGAAAAAAAAGTATTATACGATAAATAGAAATAGGAAATTGAGTTTGAGTAAAGGGTCTTCCGATTAAACAAGAACTAGAATTCGCACTTCAATTATCGTAGGAGAAGAGATCAGCATCACTTGACACTGATTTCAGAAAGAAAGAGTTCTATCTTTTTCTTCAGTTCGTTCTTCATTCAAGTAAAGATGGTGCAGTGAGAAAGCAGGTCCCAAAGTAATCATGCGTCATTCAGAACCAAGGAAGAAAATAAAATAGCAGCATCATGCTTAATCGATTTATTTTCATGTTTTTGATAGGTAAAGCCCTTTCTTACTTGGTCTTTACTCGAGCCTTTTTTCTTGTGGACTGGCTGCAGTGGGTGATTTTTTATATGGAGAGATTTCCTCTTTCCCTCGGAGACGAAAGTGGTGTCAGCTCGTCGAAGCGACCGCTTTTCGATCTCAATTTGCCTCCGCAGCCAGATCCGGAACCTGCCCCCCTGTGAACCTTCCTCGGAGGAGGAAGAAAGTAGTTGGACAACTGTATACACGAGGGAGGGTACATTAGTATTCTGGGAATTTGCAACATTGACAGAAAGGCAGGAATACACTTTTTTAGGTGTAGCTCTACTAAAGTAGTCGGCCTAACCTTCGGTTCCCGTAACCAAGTTTTTCTTTCTCATTCCTTATGTACTTTTTCTTACTTCATCCATACTTTTTTACTTTTTTTGAAGTGTGTTAAAAACCCTCTACTTCTACTTCTAACTAAAGGTGAATAGCCGGCATTGCAAGCAAATAGAGAGCCCCCGCCCATTTGAGCCGTTGCGAGCCGGAAAGTGTACCAGCTGTTTGAGTCGCGAAAGGGCCGCTTGCTTTAATTGAAATTAAATTCTAAATTTAGAATGAATTCTAATAATATAATAATAATAATATAATAATATTCTATATCTATCTATAAACTATAATAAAAAAACAATACAATTTAATATAAAAAAAAAAATAAATTTTTTATCCAATTGTTCATTCCTGGGAAGAGGGAGAAGCAGATAGAGCAAAGGCCTCCTCCTTCCTTCCCGAAGTGAGCGAATTGCATGTAGAGATTCATAGGGATAGGGGCTTATAGTTTAATTGGTTGAAACGTACCGCTCATAACGGTGATATTGTAGGTTCGAGCCCTACTAAGCCTACCACCCCCGTGGGGTCGAAGAGGATTCATTCATTTTTATTTATTCTTTTTGCTATTTTGGATCGAACAACCCACCTATGAGGAGTTGTGGCCTACATAACCTACTTCCCGTGGCAAGGGAATGAGGTATCAGATCACTGTAGTTCGATTAACTTATATTATAATTCTAATTATAATAAGAGAGTGAATCTCTCGGAGTACTACTGGTTTTGTCTAAAAGCTTTGTTTGAGCACCCTTCTTGCTTGCTTTCCTTCTGTTATGAGAGAGAGCCGCTAGACGGCCATTTCTCTTTAGACAAATGACTTTCCCATTCCATTGCTAGAAAATAGAGTAGGATTCAGCCGCGTGGTGAATGAAACAAGATTCATTGAATGAGTTGAGGCTAAACCTCCTGCTCTTTAAGAGACTAAGGGCTGTCTGCATTACTGGATTAACTAACATTTTTATTAGTAAAAAAAAAAAAAGGGGCCACGTAGACTATTCAGGGAAGTATGCTAATCAATGATCTACTGATGTAGCTAATGCTACTGAAGCTGCTGCTAGATATGCTATTGGCTTAACTGGCTTTAAACCCTCCCACCCGATGGAATTTTAAGTAGTCGTCTACACTAAAATTATTGTCTTCACTGATCAGCATTTAGTTTGGCCGAGGCACCTATGTATTCTGAGGCATCAACCTATGTGTTGCCTTTGTTTTCATTCTTTGGTAGTCACATCTTTTTCTTCCCCTCTAAAGGCTCTGACAAGACCTGACTACATGTCGTTTCGTTGGTAAATTTATACGAAAGTATACTAAGTTCACGATATTGTTATGCATGGGTTCTCCACGAGCTGTTGATGTTTGGTTATTGCAAATGTCGAATTTGAAAAAAAACCTATGTCTGTGTCTACTACAGATGATGAACAGATGCTATCTTTCTGCCCAGGAAGGTTGGTTTAAAATAGAGGGTGCAGGCAATTAACGATCTTACAGGTATATGCCATAGGAAGATATAGCTTATGAATGCCTTTTGACTAAATCGGCCATTGAGCCAGAGTCCTGCACTCCAGAGAGCAAGTAAGGAACTCCATAACTAGAGGAATTGGGACAGACTGATAGAGCATACCCGGAATGAAGAAAAGAAGGACCGGATGGGCGCAATAACACTTATTTACAAAAATAGTGACAGAGAGATATCAGGACGGGAACCAGTATCGAATAAGCAAAAGAAGGGAACCAGTAAACAAGCAAGACAGCTAAGCAGGAATCGAGATTGATAGGAAGCAAGCAACTGATTGATTGCGCATTAGAGACTGAGGTAGTATTCCTCTAGAGAAGGAAAAGGAAAGCAAACAAGCTACAAGGGATGCCATTAAGCAAGAGGAAGTGAAGCATGCCTGAGCTAACACAAGGCAAGAGCAAATGAAGTTTACGTCTATAAGGCAAATTTCAACCTTTTTCGGGCCCAGAGGACCAAGGAAAGTCTAGTTTATTACTAAAAAGAAAGATGGCTTCTTCTGCGAGGATGCCTTTAAGTAACCAAAAGAGACCTTCAACTAGCAAGAAAGCTACTCGTCCAGATTTCTACAACCAAGTTGGGAGATTCCATTCACGAAGTATTCGATAAAGAGAAGGACTTGGACAAGACAACGGATGACGCACTAATTGCACCTCCTGGTACTAAGAACTCGAGTGCCGACTGCTGCGCGTAACGACTTCTTTGAAGCTAGGCTAGGATAGGATCAAATTCTAGGAGCGATGTAAGACCAGTAGACCCAAGTTATGCCTTTGACCTAGGAGCGTCGGTTTGAACACTGTGTTCTTTTTCTTTTTAGCGTATTAGGAAGCTCAGTCTTTACCTTGTCTTTTCTCAAGAGGAGGTGTGGTGCCGTTGGACCTGCCCTTTATACAGCAGTAGTTTCGGTTGAACTGGACATTGCTCCCGCTATTGGTAGGCTTATGAGATAGAGCTGGCTGGCATGCCACGTACTGGTGTTTGAAGCCTCCATTTGTGCTTTCAGTGGTTATGGAACCTTCCAATGCCTGACTAACAGTTAAGAGAAAAACTTTCTACAAAGCGAATGTCCCACGTACTGGTTTTTAGACTTCAATCTTGACTGAGAGTGAATCTTGATATTGTCAATCCGAAAAATCTCGCATATCGGCTGTTAGGAAGGGACCCTTAGGGATATCGCATATACGCTGCTACTGAAAGAAGTCTTCGCCCTAAACGAAATTGCATAAATGATATGATAGAAGGAGCTTAAGCGATATGGAATCGCGTGCATCACTAGAATATGATATGGGAATGGACGAGCTTAAAGATGATAAGTAAAGAAGTTCTTCTCTTTAACGTTAACGTTAACGGGATTTTTTATTCTTCCTTGCGGCATATTAGATCATTGCTACCAGAGGGCTAGGCACCTTTTTTTCAACTATCTCATAATGCCCAAAGCAAAGAAAAGAAAAAGATCGGCTAAGAGCTGAGCCCACACACCCCTTAACGGCCTTTATTCCACAGTTTCGTCTTTCCCAACTTAATGCTTTTATTCTCCATCTGACCTGAGTAGAAAGTAGGTTCTTGTGGTTGTAGCTACTTCCTCTTTCCTTATAGACAGAGCCAGTTCTTGCCTATTCCTAAGTAGTAGTCGTCTTAAGACGTAAGGTAGTGCTTAGGGTTGGAGTTCTAAGCTAAGCAAGCCCCCGCAGTTCCCCTATACCTTGATTCTCCGTATGACAAGTGCCGTCTATGACTAGTATGCTTATCCCTATTTTTTATCCTTTTGAGGGGTTTTCCCAATACCACATTCCTACCAAGGGATGCCAGTCAAAATATAATGCATAAGAAGGTTAAGAATAATTTCTGTCCTCTGGGAAGGGAAAGAGACTGATGCTACTATCAATACCAGGTACCGGGCGAATCATATCGAGCGAAGCCTTGCTGTCGTTGTAGAAAGTCTAGCCCGAGGACCCAAAAAAGCGTAGGGAGGAGAGGGCATAGTAGGGCGAAGGAGTACACTATATCTTATGGGAAGATCCCGGCAATACCAAGACCTGGTTCAAGCTTTCAAGCAGAAAGGCAGACGGGATGTATAATACGATGATAGCACCTGATTAGCAAGAAAAGCTTTCCCTGCTCTCCTCTTAGCAATGATCTGTCTAGGGCAACTTTCAAAACAGCGGATTCTGTAACAGAAAAGAAAGACTAGCGGCGCTTATTCCTATTCCATGAAATAGCAGCGGAGTCATGAAAAAGAATAGCCACTTCCTTATCTACGCTATTTATTGAGTTTCCTCCCCCCCTGGAGTTAGTATATTTCTTCGGGATTTAGGATTTAGGGATTCCTGTCTTTTGCTCATATTGTCTCCTATGGAGATGGATTGATATGGGGGGTTTCCACTTCTTACCTATTCACTTGAACCGTTCAACGATCCAAAGGAAGATCTCCTGGCTCCTGTAGGCAAGAGTTCGGAGTAGTCCATGGGCTCTGATACTCGATCCTCTAAGGGCTGGATTGACTGGCTAGCTCGTGCAATCAAAACCTCGTGACTCCCGTGCGCTACGAGCTGCTGTAGTTGCACGAATCGAATCTATGCGCCAGGAGTCACTTTGTCGGGGAATCATACTGAGAGGCGCGGTCTCATTGAGCTTTCTGCTCTCATATGCGATATGGTTACCTTATTGTACTAGCACACCGCCTATGGCATGGCATAGTCTGACGCATCCGTGTGTACTTCATTAGTGTGATCTGGCAACTGCAATACGGGGTCATCAATCACTGCCAGCTTTGTGTCTAAGTGGATTCTGCCCTATCTTTGTTAGAGCGAGGTCCTGGTGATTCGGGTCTTTCGCCATTTTCGATCATTTCTTGTATATCGCCAAAATCCCCTTTTACACATACTTATCTAAATCGAAAGATAGGACCAAAGTCAAGTGATTCAACTCAAGCACGAACCGCTACCAACTCTTCCATCCTCTTCTCCGACTTCAGCAGAAAAAACTCATTATCTCATGTCAACAGCGCATTCGTTCACTCAAACAGCGCATTTGTGAGCTCCAAGTCCAAGAGCCTATCCGGGTTTCACTTATAATAATAATAAGGAAAAGTATGCCATCCCTCTGTCTAAAGTAAGGAGTAGGAGCATGAGTTTAGTTAGGACTTGGAATCTTTCATTTTGTGGTAAGAATCGCCATTCCGCTGAAGCAGGAAGATCTGATAAGGGGTGTTTTAAGAGCAGCAGACAAAGAAAGAAAGAGGTAGAGTGCGTGAATACCTTCATTCGAGCGCGGATAGATGGATACCCGAATCATCTTCTTCCCCACCCCGGAAGGGCGCTTACAACAATAAGTGCTAGGGCGAATGGTTCTAGAAAAGGAACCCCAAGCCACATTCATTCGATCTTTGAACCAACTCAACTGAAGGACTCGACGACTGGGGAACTTCGGAACAGTTTCCATCTATCGGCCTTAGGGGCTGCTTTAAAGAGTACCTGTTCTAGCTAGCAGCCTCTTTTTCCTGATGAGGAAATAGCGGCCGATTAGCTGCATCCTTTAAGTCCATTAGCGCAAGTCACTCCATTAGCTCTATTAGCTACAGGAAGAGGATATCGACTTATTAAGGGGGCGGGGGGCAGTCGGACCTTTTTATGAACTGATAGCGCAAACTTTATGTCGGAATCAATCTGGCATTCCGCTTCGAAAGCTGTCTTTCTAATGGCTTCTCTATATCTAGAAAAAAATCTAAGTAGGCTCGACTTTCTTTATTCTCTTCTGTAAGACATTTAGTGGTTTTTTCCCTATCGCATGCCATGTTGAATCGATAGACGAAAAAGGAATGAAAGGAGAGGGCTGTATCGAATCATAGAAGAGGGTCTTACCATCACTCTTTCTTCGTCTCGTCAGCTAGGGTCGAGTATATCAAAGCCCGGGCTGGCACCCTGGTGAGGAAGTGTCTAAAGAATCAAGAAAGAGAGAGAGCGTCTTGACTATCAGTTACGAGGATTTGCTCTTGTCTTGGTATGAGTCTTGCATACAGGGCTGACTGTCTTTCTTGTGCCCGCGAGACCCGAGCGCCATTCCCTATGTGAATAGGGCAAGGCCACCCGCTACTTCCGTTTTTGACCCAGAGAAAGAAAAAGACATTAAGCGAAGAGCTTTTGTAGAGCGAAGGGGTCAGGATCCGTAGGATAAATCTAGTAGAAAGGGTCCGCTGGCTAAAAGCACAATACGATCCGTCTCGTTCCCCAGGTGCTAGCACCGAAGATGGGCTATTGGTTGCCTTCACTACCAATGTCATGCTCCGATCCTGCCTTTTCCGCTGGAACAAGGAGAAGCCGGGGAAGGGGAGAGTTAATGCCTACCTTTCAATAAGACTACAGTTTCTCTTTCCTAATCCTAAAGCAAGAAGGCATAGAGTCGATCTACCTATGACGCTTGTCAATGGATTTGCTTACATGATGATGATGCTAATGGAAGACTTTTCTTTTAGGGCTTTATTGGACTGTATAAGGTATATCGTTGCCAGAAGCAGTAGACTGTATACCCTGACCGAGCGCATTGATTCAGTAGCGGCCTAGACCGATGATAGAAGGTGATCGGCAGAGAGATCTTTTCTTTATTATAGCCTTTTAGCGGTCACTCTCGGACTATGTAGGGGTTTCCTGTGTTACCAATAATGCTCAGCTTCTCCGATGAAGCTACATCGACTACCAAAGTACCCGATCCAGTGGTAGCGGACCGGACGGAGCAGCAAAAGATACTGATTCCGAAACAGAAGTAATATCAAAAAAAAAAAGGAAAACAAAAGATCGGTGCCATTCCCCGTTGTTAACTCAGCGGCAGAGGTTGTCGAAAAGGATATGGAACCCGATTCCAAGGTAGCAGGCTCTCTTTTTCCATTCTCTGACGAAACGATAGAATAATCGTACTCCTTCTATTCTTAACTATTCTTAATTATGGCTCCCCGACTCTATTGTATTGATCGAACCGTGGCACCAGGCAATTGGGGATAGGGGGCGCTCCGAAGGCAGATCTGTACTCTTAATGGACTATAGTTAAATAGTTAAGTTATGGATCGTGATAGAACATCCGATTCCGTGGCTCCTACTATGTTATAGAGTATAGTTGGAAGTCTTTGATACGATACCTGACTTTCACTAGACCAGATATCGTCTGTTGGTTTTAAGATATATTTTTTTTGTGAGATGCCAAAAGAGAAGAGGAAGATCTCCTAGCAGCGAATAGAATGATAATTGAGATCCAAGGTATTTCAAGGATTCTTCTATTCATCGTCAAAAGATTAGAAGCTAGTCGGCTATACTTATAGTTATTATGGAAGGGAGGAGATCGGAAGAGCACTTCCATATTTGAAGCATTCTCATGGTCGTCAATCAAAGCAAAGAAAGAAAAGAGAGTAGCCCGGAAGTCTTCGAAGTCGTGGAGCGACGAGGGGATAGGCTTTGGGGTCTAGAACCATAGCCCCGGCGTTTAATTTAATATTTAATTAAGTGAAGCGAAGGAATGTGGATTCGGTTGGAGAACCTTTGCCGTAACCGTAGCGGATGAGTGCCCATTTCCTTTTACTAATGCAACTAGTCGGCAAGCGAATAGGAAAGTAGTCTTTATCCGCGGCAAGCATATAAAGATAAAGTACCGAACAGCCCGAGGAGTAGGCTTCCCGATGCAGAACTCTATTCCCGGAGGTCGTTCATAGGAGGAGCCTTATGTCGTAGGCCCTTGCCCAGTGGATAAGGAGGGATCTTCCTTTAGGTGCGGAGGAGTAGGCTAAGATCAGATCGAGAGCTTCAATAGGAAAGAGGGGAGTACTTTTGGAACTCCAATCGGTTCAAAGCCGCAGATCAAGGGTGTTATGCTTTCATGGGGGGAGTACACTGGAATCGTTCCAATCTCTTTCAATCTTTGGCATCAGTCCATTTGGTCCCTTAGCTCTTCATCTATCAAGCTTTCCTCAGTTGATGTTGGTGGAATAGACCCATAAGCCCATTCCGTCTCTCGCTATGTCCTTTCAAGCTTTACAGACTGCCCATTAGCGGTCCAGTTTAGCAGACCTACCAATCGGCCTCATCTTAAGCCTCCCCAAGCCCCTAAGTTGAATTCTTGGCATCATAGAGGCATGGGCTAGTTTTGACTACCTCTGGTATTCTTTCATTCTTTCCTATCTTTTGAGTTTGATAAGTCTTGCAAGTCGTATACGGTCTATTTCCTTCAAGAAGCCGAGTTGGCATATTGTCGTATTGAAGGCTATTCCCTAGGAAAAGTAGGGCTTAGTCGGCCTCGCAAGGATTTAGATCTTGGCCCAGTGGGGGTCCAGTGGTTGTCTCGATTGCAAAACCACCCCAGTTGCAAGGTTCCTAATCATATTCTTCTCCCTCCTCGACTGCGCTTTTGTCTGCTTGCTCTGAAGCATGTCGCTAAACTACACTTCCTCCGAATTGGCTGAAGGTAGTCAATCCAATCCGTGGGAAGCAAGCGCCTTTCAGTACAAGTTCTCCCTTTAATACCAAGGGTAGAACTTAATCAATGCGCCTTAAAGTTTCCAGATTTGCCCGCATCCTTCTGTCAAGCCGGACTCATAGCTTGCGGTTTTCTACAGTGTCGGGTCTAGGAAGTGAAGATATGAGATTCCACTATACTTATTTACCGTATTTTACTATCTAAAGCAGTTCCCTTTCTTTTCGAAGGGGCTACGCGTCTTACTAGTTTCCGACTTCCGGGCCTAGGGATAGCGGTAGACAGATTGTAAGTTAGTGTTCACTAAATCGCCATAAAGGCAGAGCGAGAATGGAGCCCCTAACTCAGGAACTTCTTCTTCTACAGATAGCGGGGGTCTATTTAAACAGAAAACGGTCTGAAATCACTGATTGGCCACTACTAATCCATTCTTAAACGTCCGTGGTCGGTCTTTTCATTGACTGAAGTCTTGCTGCAAAGACTCCTTCCTCCTTCGTTCACGACTCCGGTGATATTGATAAAGGTTTCAATTTCAAGTGATTTTCGCTTCAAATTCACTCCCATTCGGAGACGGATATTTCAAATTAATTGACAGTTGAACGTAGTCGCTTTAGCGAAGCTTATGGTAGGAAATAAAGAAAGAATGAATTAAGCTGTAGCTAGGTTCGATCGAAGAAAGATGGTGTCAGTGACCGAAGATGGTAAGTCTGTAGACGAGTACGAGTTTGCCGCTCCTCTTCCTGTAGAAGAAAAAGGTACCGATTGGTAACGAAGAAGGAACGTAGTCGCTTTAGCGAAGCTTACGGTAGGAAAGAAGGCATTTTTAGATGGGAAATCACTCTAAGAAGACGGTGGAGAAGACTCCTTTAGATCTATAGGATATGGCTTGGTTTCGAGAAGACTACAGAGTGGAACGTGGTAACTCGACTTACAGGAGAGGGTAGGTCGTCCGAGCGAGGGGTATTGCTACTCAAGGGCCAAAGGGCGAACTCTAAGGCTACCGCGATGGGGGCTAAGGCTAAGAACTATGATCGGTGGGAAACCAAGTATGTTGTTGGCTTTAGCCAATAAGTATTCAGATTCGTTTTTCGATCTAGTAAGAGATGGCTAAACCGATGGGCACTCTATGGCAGCCGCAGATGGTCAGTATTGAGAGTTCGTGTAGGAACGTAGTCGCTTTAGCGAAGCTTACGGGTGGCAAAGAGTCTATTTCTAAGCCGATGAGCCGATTTCTTTTTCTGTAAGTATTTTGAGTTCGATCCTTCCTTTTCCGACATTGCTTACGAACCGAAGAAGTATAGCTGCTAGTTCGTTCCTGTTCCGATACCGACATAGCAGTAGGCTTGACCGATAGGTGTAGAGTGCTTTCTCGATGGGAACGATTAGTCACCAAAAAGGGAAGCTTCCGAGCTATATGACTTACCAATGGGTGTTTCGAACTCTCAGTCAGCAAGATAGGCAACCGAAGAAGGTTCGAGAGGAACGGACATAGCTCTAGTAAGATAGGCAGCCTAAGAAGGTAAGTATGAAGCAGAGGCTTTTGAAAGACTTTCGAAAGTAGTAGTATTCGTGATATATGCTATTCCTTTATCAATAGTTTTGACTCACAACTCATTATGCTGGTAAGAATCACACACCTTCTGTAATTACTATTGAACCTTATTTGCGTACCAAAATTACATACATATATATAAGTAAATCCGGGAATAGGAAAGACGAATCAAAGTGCGAAGAAGACATGACTGGAGTGTGTTGTTTTGTGATCAAAGTAGATCTGCTTCACACATGCCAGTTTAACTAGTTAATGAAATCGAAGAAGATAAATGATTGGCTGAAGCTAATCAATGACCACAGCATCTGAGGAAGCTCAATTCCTATCAGTCAGTTTAGATATCATTTGACTTGGAAATGGAATTTCATGCCCTAACTCATCCAAAGATTCCTCCCGTCTTGGGATTTCTCCCTGCAGCTCCATCTCAGGAAGCTTCAATCCGATCAGATGTTTAGGAGAGACTTTTAGCCTCAAAGCGGATCCTACATGGGTTACCGCGTTCGTCTTTTCCCTTAAAAAAAAACCTCAGGTAGTGTTGAATTGGCCAAAGGCCAAATAAGTATTTCTGGAAAAGCTCAGCAGAGACTGTCATTGACAAGAGTGAAACTAAACCGACATAGTTTTCTTCCATTTCATTACGTTTGGCTGGCAATAGCGCTAGCCAGCAAGCAAGGCTGCGACGAATGCTGTCAAGAGTTTAGTTCCTTCTATAGTTCAGCTGTGTACGGGACTCAGTAAACTGATTCGGAAAAGTCAGCCCCTTCCTCTTCTGGTTAATGCCTCTCGGAAGATCAGTTTAGGGTGGGGGGAACGAGGATGAAGGTCAAAAGCAAGGCGACCAAAGGAAGGAGAGGTGGGGAGTCAAAAGACTGCAAGGACGGGGGGGTGGGCAGCAGACCTATTACTAGCTTGGGAGGGGGAAGCTGTATTTGATTTGAGAAAGGGAGTTCCGCGTGATCGGCTAGTAGCTCCTCTTCGGAAAAGGGGCTTACCGCTGAGGTGAGGCCTAGTAGTTACTGTGAGACTAATTGCTTAATAAGGTGGGGAGGGGAATCCTTCTAGTTGAAGAGTTTCATCTGTTCTGGTCTATTTATGCTAACGGGGACAGAGAGCTGGGATACTTAGATAAGAATTCTGGGAGTTAGGGTTCGGGGTCTTTTGAAGAAGGATCGTGAGACTTAGACTTTTGCGGACTTCCTGATCCTGGGAAATTCCCAACATCTGAACAAGGAGTCGGAACTAGGCCCCTAGGAGCTGTAGCTGCAAATGAGTCAAGTTCCCCATGACCTGTAAATGACTTGTCACCTTCTTCTTCTTCAAGTTAGTGCTTTAGCAGCGGCTAGGGCAGCTATCTGGAGTTCTCTACCAGGAGTGCTCGACCAAAGCTTGAGCGTCCTTGATTCAAAGTCTTTATATCCCAAAGGGAAGCAACTGAGCTTGATAGCTGCCACCTCCGCATCTCCGATAACAATATCGGAACCCGGTAGTAAACCCGGATCCACTAACTCGGTACTCAACCACACGGTGTTGTGGTGTGCCAGAGTGAATAATGTCCATGAACCATAGAAAGCAAGTGGTTGTCCCGTGCCACCAAACAGTAACCTTCTCGACGATGGGCACATATTGGCTACAAGCCCAGAGCCCACCCGCAAGAGCGGAGCCGAATACACCGATTAAATCTTTCCAAGAAGCAGGGAACGTAGTCGCTTTAGCGAAGCTTATGGGCGGAATCCAACTTTTTCTCCGGGAGAAAGGATCAATTTGAGAATCTAGCTGGGGCTACTATTTGAACTAAGCCGAAGCCGGGGTAGGAATCGAATCCGCAGGCAGGTGTTGTCTAATGACTTGGGTTTCCAAGAAGAATTGAATCATAAGCATGGAATCAGACAAGCGCCTTAAGAAAGGGCGCCAAACAAAGGAAGCTAGCCTATTAGCTATTCTAACCAAGCCAAGCTGCTTCAACCTCAGGAATGAGAGCAAACAAGTCCAGGTTTGTTGTGCAAGTCACTGTCTTTCTCCGAGAAGATAGATCTAATTCCAAGAATCGGGCAAGCTCCAACAAAAAGTCAATATTTTTTCTTTGAATGCTGTCCCTTTCCGTTTTCATCCCTTCCCCTATCAATCAACACACCTAGATGGAATCGGTACGAAGTACTCGAGTGTGACATCAGCTCGAAGTGGTCACATTCACTCTTTAGCGGAGGGCTATTCGGTATGTTTAGGGAAAGAACACAATTGCCTCTCTTCAAATCCCCAACGACAAATTTCGTATAATATAGAACCAAGGTTTTGGCTAGCCAGAATCTATCAAAGAAGCCGCCCTTCTTCCTTTCCTTTGTGACTCTTTCTTACTCCCATTTCTTTCTTGGTTGGACCAAGCCATTTTCGACAAGCCTTTCTTAGTTTTCCAGAAGCGGAATTACAAGGATGAAATGAAAAGTGATTCTTACGATTACGCCCAACAGCCCACTTGAGCAATTTACCATCCTCCCATTGATTCCTATGAAAATTGGAAACTTGTATTTCTCATTCACAAATCCATCTTTGTTTATGCTACTCACTCTCAGTTTGGTCCTACTTTTGCTTCATTTTGTTACTAAAAATGGAGG
Source organism: Telfairia occidentalis (assembly GCA_026257165.2). NCBI lineage: Eukaryota > Viridiplantae > Streptophyta > Magnoliopsida > Cucurbitales > Cucurbitaceae > Telfairia > Telfairia occidentalis. The sequence continues at coordinate 424,766 of JAOANK020000066.1, read as the reverse complement.
AGGAAACTCAGTACCAAATGCTTGGCAATCCTTGGTAGAGCTTATTTATGATTTCGTGCTGAACCTGGTAAACGAACAAATAGGTGGTCTTTCCGGAAATGTTAAACAAAAGTTTTCCCCTCGCATCTCGGTCACTTTTACTTTTTTGTTATTTCGTAATCCCCAGGGTATGATACCTTATAGCTTTACAGTTACAAGTCATTTTCTCATTACTTTGGGTCTCTCATTTTCCATTTTTATTGGCATTACTATAGTGGGATTTCAAAGAAATGGGCTTCATTTTTTAAGCTTTTTATTACCCGCAGGAGTCCCACTGCCGTTAGCACCCTTTTTAGTACTCCTTGAGCTAATCCCTCATTGTTTTCGCGCATTAAGCTCAGGAATACGTTTATTTGCTAATATGATGGCCGGTCATAGTTCAGTAAAGATTTTAAGTGGGTCCGCTTGGACTATGCTATGTATGAATGATCTTTTATATTTCATAGGAGATCCTGGTCCTTTATTTATAGTTCTTGCATTAACCGGTCTGGAATTAGGTGTAGCTATATCACAAGCTCATGTTTCTACGATCTTAATCTGTATTTACTTGAATGATGCTACAAATCTCCATCAAAGTGCTTATTTATTTATAATTGAACAAAAGCGAGGCGCTTTTTAGCTACCGAGTTTACGAGGTGAAAGAGTGATAACTTTCCTCGGATCCATTAATCCAATTTGAGGAAAAAACGAACTCTTTCCATTTATTTTAGGGGCTTGGAGCAGATGAAGCCTTCCTTCTTTCTTCTCGGTCCGCCCTGGCTCCTGATCTTGAGCTCGCTGTTCTTGGCCTCAGACCTGGCTTCTTCTTGGAGTCCTTGCCTTTCGATACTTTAGGCCCTTGCCCTTGGCCTGGTCTCGACTCCCCCTGGCTAAGTACTTTCAATCTAGCACTAGCAGGCTAGCTACCTGTGCCGCCCCTAAATCTTGGACATTTTGGCGCGGGTTGGAGCCCCTTCATGAAATCGAAGAGCCGGTCCTCTTCCGTCATACCAAAAATGCCCAGGGAGAACTACGAAAGATGGCCTTCACATACTCGCGTATGGGGCCTGTTTGCTTCAGGCTCATCAACATGGCGGACCACAACCGGGCAGGAAAACCCTCCATTCTGCCTGAAACTCGTCCACAAAATGAATCTAATTGCACTTCACGCTCCGACTTCTTTACGTCTTTTGGTCCGCCACCAGAACTTGGCTGAACCATCAAGATAGATGGCAGCCGTATTCACCGACGCCTCCTCGGACTACGTCCGAAAGCCGTTCCATATCCCAAAAGTCTTAAATCTTAGCATCTCGGGTGCCAACTCATTCCTCTCGCTTTGCTCGAGCTACTTCGTTCCTCTCCTTAGATTTCGCTTGATTCGAACCATCTAGGTCGAGCCACTGCTTACGGCCTTCTTTAGTATGGTGACCTCGCCCCTACTCTCTAAAGCTTGCCACCCCTATATATATATATTAGTAAAGCTCGAAACACTTCCACGACCCCCTGTCCTTGGCCTTCCATCATGGTCCGCCTAACCAGCCCATCTTTCTCCAGAGAAGCAACCGCTCGCTCGAAATCTCTCCCTTCAGTTGTGTAACAAGGCGATCCACACGATCACGAGTCCGCTCCCGTCGATCCTCTTCGACGGCACTAGCCTACGCGTTCTTCCTACTAGCCATGGCTTGTCCCAACCTTTGGCTCTGATACCACTTGTCACGGCGCTAAGTCCTTCAAGCCCACAAACCGCGGCACCCTGCTAACGGTCCGCTTATAGCAGAGTAAGCTGAAAAAGTCCCTTCTTAGTAATAAAGGCCCTGCAATCAAAAAAGAGCGCTAACGCGCATCCCCTTTCTTGCTCGTTAGCGCAACGGCTTTCGCGCAGCTCAATCCGTTCCTTCTTGCCTTCTATTACATTACTTAGTAAAGCAACCTTTCGCGCTAGGCGCTCACCTTTTTTTTGTCTGGGTGGAAACAGGCGGGCAGGGCTTGCTTAACCGGATACACGGAATTGGGATCTCTGTCTCATGCAAATCTTTCTATCGGGAAAGCCTCGCTTATTCAAAGGGCTGATTATTTATAACCCGTTTTGCTCATAAGTAAGTAAGCGTTGGTAGGAGCGGCGGGATGATGATGAGTATATAAATCAATAAAGAAAAAAAAAAGAAAAAATGGCAAGATAAATTTGATATCGATGGAGGAAATAACGATGTGGCGGAAAACAGGGCAGGGATTCTCTACAATGACACTGTAGACCAATTGAAAGGGATGTAGCGCAGCTTGGTAGCGCCTTTGTTTTGGGTAAAAAATTTCATGGGTTCAAATCCCCTTTCCCTAAGGTCGAGCTACTTCGTTCCTTGGACAGACATATTTTCATTTTATGATACTATTATACATGCAAGATGTATTGGGGGTACAAAAAGAATCAATCCTTTTTCTTTACAGTCGTATCTACTGTGATAAGAAAGCGCTCTTAGTTCAGTTCGGTAGAACGTGGGTCTCCAAAACCCGATGTCGTAGGTTCAAATCCTACAGAGCGTGATTTTTTTATTCTTAGATCGAATTAGACTGAAATGGATTCAGTAACTTGCACAGCAATAGGAATTTGACCTCCTGTGGATTAAATAAAAAGAAAGGAGGAGGTCAATAAAAAAAAGAGATCTTAATCAAAGGTCCAACTGATCACCACGTCCGTAAGGGATTGAAAGCGCGTAGTCCCTCGATTCAGGGATCGATAGCGTCTTCCTCGGTCGGTAGATGGGCATGAATGGAGCTTCCAGGAGTTAGTGCATTGATGCTGAGAATCGTCTTTGATTCGTAGATACGGTATAAGAAAAAAAGATTAGCTATGGCCTTACCTCACTACTAAACACCCTCTTCCCACTTCCCTTGAGCCTTAGGTGAAGCAGTCGGCTGTGGTTCTCTTCTCATTGATTGAATAGATCCCGAGACAAAGTGGAGTTACGTGGGTTAAGTTTGCTTATAGGCGGAAAGCCTATAAGAGGCCTAAAAGTAATAAGGAAGAGGCACATAGACAGACGAATCATTTCTCTTGAGAGACTCTATTTAGCATATTTGTTGCTGTTCTTAGGTCCTGTTCAAATGCCATATTAGGAGTTCCTGTTCTAACCGGTATACCCGATGCTACTACAGGTTGGTAGTCTTTAGTCAATGTCCAAGACAAATAAAGTCTTCCACATTAGTAGTTGCTAACTGCTAACAAGGTTTCCAATAGTCCCATTTCATAAGCCGATATACCCAGATCCAGTCTGGTCAGTGCAAGCACTGATAGCTCTTGGTAGTTGTCTTTTCTTCGATGCATGAATCCAATTCGGGGATACACGACAGAATAAATTATTTGCTAATTAATTGATAGTAACTATTTAAGAATCGACTATGAATGACTCGCTATTCACTTCGGTTTATGGTAAAAAATTGTTTATGTAGGAGAGATGACCTAGTGGTTTAAGGCGTAGCATTTGATTAGTGAGCGATGTGCCTTTCTGACATGCCGTGGGTGTAGCTCTTTACTTGATTAAGTTAAATAATAGAAAAGGGTATATTATGGAGCTCCGGCCGGAGAAGTCCTTCTTGCCGAAGGAGAGAAAGAATATGGAGGAGTAGGTGAGGCGTTTTTCAGGTATGTCTCAAGACCCAGACGTAGCTGCATTGTCTCGAACAGTTGGCGGGCTTGTTTATGGAGCCCATTGAAAGAGTTATCTGAGCCCCCCGAGGGTTATAATTAAAAAAAGGGTTGCTCTCGCTCCTGTTCTGAAGCCAGCAAGTACTCTTTCTCTTTATTAAGGATATGATAATTGCTTACAAGAGAGAGTATGGTCAGATGACCAAGTCTTTTTCAACAAGGAGTAAGGAAATAAAAAACCTTGAAAGACAAGACAGAGTGCAGTTGCATCCGATTAACCTCTTTGGGTTAGGGAAGGGTAAGAGATTCCTAGTCTGGTCTGATAGAGTCTATTTCGCGCGTGAGAGCTTTCTATGCTTTTCGCTAGGAGTGTCACTGAGAGGGGTGAACGGAGGAAAGAAGAGTTGTACCGAAGACTTTATTTTTGCGCACAAGTGCGGTCCCGCGCTTTGGCTTAGTCACTCTCTCGTCGTTCCTGAAAGCAGATGTCGGGATTGAAGAATAAGAGTTGCTACGTGTAACATAAAGAAGACTTTGAACTAGGTTTTTCGTTAGCAGTTCAGGAACGTAGTCGCTTTAGCGAAGCTTATGGGCAGAAGCACTCAACTTAATAGGATAGGAAAGAGCTGTAGGCGAACTCCCAATAGCTTAAGCAAACTCACTTCCCCAGATAAAGACATCTACTTAGCCTTCTTTATTGCCTCGAATGGACCGCCTTGGCTAAAAAAAATAGGAAAAATTCCTATATCATATAGGGAAAGTTATAGTATTTTATTCCGCCATAAGCATATTAAATAAGCCAAAGCTTATTCTATTGCTGGCTCGCTAGAGAGGGGAGCCTTTAAACCGTTTAGCTCCTTGAGCCCATTAGCTTCTTTGGAAGGGTAATCTATCTTAAGGGAAGCGAGGGAACAAGTCCAACAAAGCACTTTTACCTACCAAATTCTATCTATCCCTGCCTGCTTCTTCCATTCGCTGAGCTCCTCTGGCAAATCATGATGTGCGCATGCTGGCTACTCAGCTTTAGTAGTGCGTTAACTAGTAGTGAACTACTGATTAAGGATTTGGTACTGACACCTGTTTTACTAACTATATAAGCCTTTGGAAAATATATATTGGGTAGGGTATACTCCTTTTGTTTACAACTTTATCAAAGACTCCGTGACTTGGGAAGTCCCGAGACCGGGGTCAAGTCAAGCTACAACCTGTGGATCATCAAAGGGGAAATTACCATAAATAATAAAAAGAGAATAGCTGTTTCCATTTTCCATTTTTTACTCACCAACCAACGCCCTATTCTCTATATGAAATTATCATTCTAAAACAACAAGTTGCAACTAGACCAATGGCTGCAAGTACTTTCGGAGATGTGACGAGACCAAGAAAGGCCCGTATTGCCTCTTCGGCCTGATATGTCATATCCTTTCCCGAGCGCCATTCGAGTCATTCGAGAATGAAAAATCTCTTTTTTGTTGATGCGCTCACTTACTTCGCTGCTGCGCATCTTCGCCTGGAGGCTCCTAACGGACCTTATTCGGCTTGAATACCGATTATGGTTCCTACCATCGTAGCTACAAAGGTAGTCAGCTTGTTCGCCGCATTGCGTCTATTTCGTCATCTTCGCCTTACGCGGATATAAAGTCAGCGCTAAAGCTTGTTCGCCTATCGTATTAAATCCTCTTCGCCTAACGTCTTTCCTGTCACTTCGTGGACTTCGCCTCGTTCGCCATACAACTGAACTTCGTTCGCATCTTCGCCGCTACGCTACATTTTCTCAGCTCGGACTTCAAAGGTGACAGATCAGATCCAATGAGTTCTACCATTCAACCTCCCAGACATAGTAAAGACTGCGAAGAAACGGTATTCCCAATTCCCGTCCTAGATTCCTATCTAGATGAAATTGAAAACCCTAGGCTCATTGTAGAAACTACGGTTACACGTCAAAACCGCAGCTAAGAGTTTCTTCTTTGTTTCACCGGTTTCCGGTGCTTCCCTGTCCTAAGACCCCTGTCGCTTCCCCGATTCAGAAATTTCCGCAAACTTCCGCAGTAAAGTCATCTGTAAACTGAATAAGATGACCTGCTCAGCGAGAGAAAATCACTCGCAATCGAGTCACTCGAGTATTACACGAGCAGCATAATAAGCTAATTCACATAGCAATCTTCAAAAATACACTCAGTGGTTGGTCTATGTGGGCTAAGAAGGACTTCTTCAACCTGCGCCCTTGGCAAATCTCGGGGGTGAGGAAGATAAGATGAGTCTCTAACAACAGAGGCCAAAGTGTCCTCTCAAAAGAACTGATAGTGCGGCATTCATCTGACCATGTACTAAAGAAGGTTGTTCTTGGTCTTTCTTTCGTAGGCCTCTGTAAGCTGAAGTCCTGTTAAAGCGCACCTCTGGAGGCAGTTAAGTTAAGGCTCAGTCAAAACTCTCGCTAATAACTAATAAGGCGTAAGAAGGCTTTCCATTCGAAGGAATCTCCCGCCCTTCCTTTAGAAAGATTAGAAAGACGATAGCGACTCCCTTCTCTGCTGTCGCATATCCGCTGCATCTTCTGGTGAAAGAAGGTCTGCTATCACGGGATCTTCTGTTATCTCCCAATCTTCTGCTATCGCTTAATATCCATTACTATCAGAGGTTTCATTGCCCCTTTTTGGCTTATTCTTACTCTTCTTTAGTTCGCCAGTCTGGCTATTTTAGTATAACCCAGGGTAAGCTCGTCAACCCGATCAAGAGTTGCTTTTTACGATTAAGGAGAAGAAGCGGCACCTGTATTGACTGTCCTTCTAAGAATGTGTTCCCACGGTTGAAGTTCAATAAAGGGCTCCGAGGCGGCATGGGTCTTTCATTTAGGACTTTTTTTTCTTTTCTATTTCTATAAGTATAAGGTGTGCTTCTGCTAGAAGAATGGCTGGACTCCCCATTTGAATGAAAGTCGGCCAAGGCAAAAAATGGACTTTTTTCTCCATCGGATGTTGCCACGGAATCGGGTTCTGTTTTCGAATCACTTTCTGCTCCTCAGTCAGAAGATGCTTTGGTAACCGATGTAGCTTCATCGGATGATGTTCAAGTAGAGTCTGAAAAAGGGGATTCTTCTTCCGTAGACGATCAAACTTCTTTTCTTTCGCCGAAGATGAGACCTATAAGAGGCATCCTGGAATTGGAAGTCAGCCTCCAGAAGAGAAAGGCGGGGGTAACTGGGTTGGAGTTCCTTTCTTTGGGGGCTTTGCCGCCCGTTCCTATACCAGCCAGATAGCTGGAAGAAGAGTAATGATAATAGTTAAAACCAGAAGATTAAGGCCCTTAAGCCTAGGGATAATCCTATCTTTTAATGGGAAAGAAAAAAGTTTTTTTATACCGTTTCCTTCTATCTGAATAGCCAGCTTCGGATGTCGCTGGTCTTTTATTGAAAGAGTAAGATGCCATTGATCCTTAAAGAATGTAAGGGGTCCCCTAGAGGAAGAAGCTCAACTGGAAGGTTTGACCTACGCTAGATTATAGGATGAAGACTTTGGAGAAGAGTAAGCAGCCTAGCGTAGCGGCCAAGGAGCCTTTACTTTACTTTGAAATGAAAGAGTCAACGGGTGTCATTGGTCTTTCTTTATATGAAATTATTGAAATAGTAAGCTTGTGATATCAGAAGTCAAGCTTGTCTTTCTGTATATGGCAAAACTTATATATATCTTTCATATCAGTTAATGGATATTCTGTCTGTAAGCGTTCCTTGTCTTACTATAAGTTATCCGGATAGGGGTGTTATAGAATGCCTATAGAGAGGAATCCTACTTCTATGCTTCTTCTATTTTTTTCCCATCAGTAGAAGATGGGGATGGCGCAGTTTCTTCCCTTGAGAGAAGTAAAAAGGGCTTCAAACAAAACAAGTATTCAGGATGCGGATAATCTTGCTTTATAAGCTTGCCGCTTAGGGGGTCTTCGTGTCAATGTCGAAAAAGGAGCTTCACTTATCTTTCTAGCAGCCACAGAGACAAAACACAGAGAATGAGATTCGGACTGGACTGGGAAAACTCATTGTCACCGAATCCTCTGATTATTTGAGTGGAAAGTTGCTGGAGCTTCACGAAACGAATGTTATGTTGTCAGGGCAAACAGCTTAGCTTAGAATACGATTTAGGTCGTTCTATAAGAATCAAAAAGCAACAGGAAATTGAATCCTAGATCATAGTCAGCCTTCAGCTTAAATAAATAGGAGATGGCGATGAAAATGAACCTTGGTTTGGTGAATTGAAGTTGGGCTTTGAATTTGACTCGCTCTCAAATAGTAGGGAAACTCATCCACCTAGACTAAGTAAACCAATATAGAAGAGCGTTTAGTCAGCGGCACTTTGTCTTTTTTTCTTTCTTTGCCGGGTTACGGCTTTCTGAGACAATAAGATGATCGGGCTGGCACAGGCTATAGACTGTGAGTTTGATTTTCTGCTCTTAGTAGCGGATTGGATGCTTTCGATTCCTTCGGTTTTGAAAAAGTCGTAGAGGTATGTTTTTTAAAACCCTTGTTCACTGCTTTGGGAAAGGATCCCATAGCCATAGAACAGTTCGTTTACTATTTCCGCTTGATCACAGCTTGTCCTTCTTTCGTGCAGTGCACTTTTTGATGTTTCCTTTCTATTTAAGAGAACCCAACTTTCTTCTCTGCCCAACAAGATGGAAGCTCTTGGCAGCGAGGGACCAATTCCTCTAGTCTATGCCAAGGATAGAATCGTGATGGATGGGATCTCCCAGGTTGTCGAATGAGTTTTTTTCTGGCATTTTCCTGTTAATATGGATTTAGGATTTAGTAAGTCAAAGCCTACTGACCGCCCGGGTCGAGGTAGGAAAGGAAAGCCATAACATTCTTCTCCCACTCAAGATCGTTCCGCCAAGAAAGATCTTCAACCGGTTTACTACTGAGTTCGTTACTTTGATCTGTGACCCCAGTAGTTTCCCATTCTGTTGGACCTGGCACCACCTTGAGACTTTGTTAGCGAAGCTGGCGGGAAAAGCTTGTCTGCCTTCTTTTGCATGAGATGATAAGGCATGTCTATCCATCTTCTATCCAGCCTTTGCTCCACTATCCACAAGCGGAATGGTTATTTTGGCTGTCCTCTCCCTTTGCCTTCCTTCTCATGAATTGGTTGGATAGCATTTCACCCCTAAGAGTTAATAAGAGTTCTCCCGAACCCGAAGAGAGAGGAAAGGGCGAAAGCTAGGATCGGATGGCATAAACGGAAGAAGGAGCTTACTCTGAAGAAGTAGCCAGGCAAGATTCTGGGAGTTAAGTCCGAGTCCAAGTCTGAGTCTGAGACCGAAGAAAGAAGCTCGACATCAGAATATGGGGCAATACCGGAGAGCCCTAGACTGCTTTCTTACTCGTGAAAAGGTTTTTGGCAAGAGTTGATGGATAGGATTTCTTACTTCCTATATCTAACAAATAGGACATGAGGGCTTCAAGCCTATGATAAGAGAGTCCTGTCTCGATCCTTTTTCTATTTCTTTCACTCCGCTAGTCCTTTGATCGATCTCGCTCGGGATAAGGAAAGGACCCGAAGGAAGAGAACAAACTCAGCTAACTGAGGAAAGAAGGGCAACCATATGATACCACAACTAAAGAAAGACTTATCAATCCCTTCTTAGTCCGATACGAGACCTTCCTCATTCCCTTTCGCTTACGCTTTAACCTCTCCTTCATTTGCAGCCTCTTCTCAAGCAGCTTCTTCTACTGCTTCAGGACGTGTAGCTATATGGTTCTTGGGGTTGTTCCTTTCGAATAAACGCCTCTTAAGAGAAAGACCTCTTATGGCTCTTCCTTGGTCCGTAGCTCTTTTTCGTTTCGTGGTTCGGCAAGCCGTGGTTACCGTTACCCGCCTTTCGAAAATGCGTTCTACGCTACGGCTACGGGCCTTCCTGCTTTGCTTAACAAGTATAGCTATCCCCCAAGTTCCTGGAAAGTGTGCAATAAGATAAGTAAGAAAAAGATAAGATGAGGAAGAAGTGGAGTTTCGAAGTTCCTACATCGACTCGGTTTGAACGACCTTCTTGATCAATCACCTTTTTTGGGGCTGATATCGGAATTTTTATAGCTCCCGATGGGTCAAGGCATTAGGCTTTTCTTCAACCTTGTTGAAAGATAGCCAGTGAATGAATGTCCCTCGTTGTAGTAAGGGGTTTGGTTTCCCTTAGAAAGAATCCCCTCCGCTCTTAGAGTGGGTGTATTTAAATGCGCCCTATCTTAAGAAGAGGAAATCGTTTTATCTCTTCGTCTTCCCTTTTCTTTTGTTTGTGTTGATATCCTTGCTCAATGGCCTTATTCAAGGACCAAGACTACCTCTTTTTTAGCAGCATTTTCTACTATTGCAGCAGATTCCATTTCCTTTATCTACTGATAAGGTAGCTGCGGGAAAGGACGTACCTTCGAGCTTTCGTGGTGTGGTACCGGCTTAACCTAAAGGGGATTTGCTCCTATAGCTGTTGTTGCTGTGGCTCAATCAGTTAATGTTGAATCTTCCACCCCTGAACGGTGAACAAACCAATCTACTTCTTCCGGATCTTAGGACACTTGAAGCAGGACTGACTTCAACAGATGCGGATGAATTAGCTGCCTATTTTCTGATTCTATACTTGATAAACCTCGATTACACCCCTCCCAAGGGAGTGCAGCTCTAAAGCTAGTGAGTGAAGCGGAGGGGCCGAGCGAAAGCAAGAAATCCGTTAACAGCAGCAACAACAGCAGAAGCGATATTCTATAAGCTATAAGTAAGGGCGTTTATCGAGGAAAAACTGTGCTTTCGATGGCAAGGCCAGAACAACCAAGTATCCCCCATCATGAGCTATCAAAGGCCGATGTCGTAGCTCCAATCATTGAGACTTCTGCAAATAAGAAGAGGAGGAAGCACACCATCAAGGATGGAAAGACGATTATCAGCTGAATTAGTTGCTTTCCGTACCGTCGGGATGCTCTGGCCCTTAAAAGGCACAAAGGCAAACAGCTACACCGATGGGATCCCTTAACTGAGGACATCAAAGAGCCTAGAATCCATAGCAGCAAGGCCGATTTAGATTTAGTAAGGGCACACCACATAAGCCCGGCTAGAAGGCTCCCTCAGTGCCATAGCCCCTAAAATGGATCCGTTGCAAAATGGTTGTTGGATCTACTAACCAGCCTCCCATACTTTATTTGAGTGGGCCTTCCAGCTCGTCAAGTTGGATAACGACCACTGGCCATCCATCTTATTGTTTCAGCTGCCTGTCTTGAATCGATGGCATAATCAGTCTAGTACTGACGCGTGGTGTTACAAAAGCCTATGTGACTGACTTGCCATTGCCAACCGTACGCCGCGTCCTGATCCTCACGGAGCCGTAGGTCTCTCGTTCCTTTTCTCACTTGCCGAGCGAACCTCTTCTTATTCTCCTTCGTTCGCAACCCCACCTTTAATTAAAACCGACGATTCGACAACAAAAGGAGTTGTCGTCTGGCATCACCACTTGAAATGAAAAGCTCGTATCAAGTCAGTGTTCGTTGCCATACTCTGAGGCTAGTGTATCTGACACAGTAGAACTCCCTAAACAATAAAGAACGGGACCCTACTAATATAATTGGGAAAGATCCCACAGTTTCTGGACCAACCACTGTATGCGTATCAGAAAATGCTGCTTCGGCTGCTTTTGCGGAGGCAAGGGAAGATAGATTCATCAGGGGAGTCTCGTCTATACGGTTCTGCCGGGTGGACTCAAGGGGGTGCCATCTATACAAGAAGAAGTGCCATCTACACGAGAAGAAGAGGAAGCGAAGCTCGGCTCGTTATCGAGGAAGCGGCTGCATCTTAAGTAGGTAGAAGTCAAAGCACGACCCAGAAAGCCATACTAGGGTGGCTCCGCCAACGGATCCTATCCTGCCTTTTCTAGTGCTGGACAACCCATACCTTCTCTCAAACAACAATGAGAGTAAGGGTGAGCTAGAGGAGCCACCAATTCTACAGACAATTAAGACGTCTCCCGTGGGCGAGCGGCCCAAACAACCGGAACGCTCCGCTGCGGAGGAGGTGGCCCTGGCGGGGGCAAAGGGTATGGCGGAAAAAGAAGGGCAAAACGGAATCTCGTCTTTCGCGATATGCTGCTGGAGCAATTGCAGAACATGTCTGGCGATCCGCAGTGAGCAGCAGGAAGAAGAAAGAGTCCAAGTCCTGCTAATCCCATTGCTCGAAAGGGGAAGTCGTTTCCCAATGACGGAAAGAATGCCTTAGTCGTGTCAGTGAAGAGTTTGATAAGATCCAGAGTAGACGTCGAACTGAGACTTTCTTTATGCCTATATCCCGGCTTAGATTAGAGCATTTCATTTCACCGTCCTGGTCGAGAGCGGGAAGGATCTTTCGCGGAACATTCTAATATGGAATTGAGATTCACTTGGAAAGATGCTCAACCTTTGGTATTGGGTATATGGAATGAAGCTTAGGGTTGAAGACCTTTTGGACGATCCTCGTGAGTTAGATAAGATCAAAGAAAGCAACCTAGAGCCCCATGCATACTAATAGGACAAGGGAGTGACATATAATACTCAAAATAAAGAGGAAGCTGGTATTCAATTAAGCTAGGGAGGAAAAGAGGGCCAAGACAGATGCCAATCTAATCTTCATTTAGAATGGCTTGTGCAATTGAAGAGGTAAAAATGGGATATGTAGAGGACATCAATCCGGTCCCAAGATGTCTGCTATAGAGTAAAAAAGAAAGAAGCTCCTACGATTACTAAGAGAAGTTCCGATCCTTGGATCGTAGAGAGTAGTTTTGAGGTTATACTGTAACAACGGGAGATCAACTAATAACCAAAGAAGCGAAGACTGACCTAAGTTTCGGATTGACGGTAGCTCGACCTACCTGTTCTTTTCTCCTCTCGCTTTGCTCGAGCTACTACTCTCTCCTTTCTGTCTGTCTCTCTCTTTATTCGATGATTTGCTTTCAGTTGGTTTATTGTATAGTTGATAACGTCTGTATTTAGGAGCGATCTGTTCATCCAACTCGAAATATCGTAAGAGAAGCCCTTTTACGCCCAAAAAGTCCCATGTCTTTCCGGACCAACCACCGGCGATTTCCGAAAAGTCTTTTCCCGTTTTTTGGGGGGAGCAGAGCATTCAAAGAACAAAGAAAAAATGAAAGATTGGTTTTCCGAATTATGGAAACGAATTTTAAACGTGATTTTTCGGCGGAAAGAGAGTGAGCGATCGCCGTATGTGAATGAACAAGTAGTTAATGTTCCAAAAGATGAAATGGCGAGACGTATCGCCGAGGTTCTTAAAAAAGGAAGCGGCAGCGATGATGGATAAAAGCCAGAGTTACGAATGAGAAAGAAAAAAGTGCTTAGTTTCGTTGGAAAAACCAACGCAAATATCATATTTACTTTCTCTCGCCCTACTTCTAAAGTAAAGATAGATAGAAAAGGTTGGAGAGGGTGACTTTCTGAAATTCTCTCCTTTCCAAAGCTGCGCAAGGCGGCACCCCCAGAACAAAGCCCCACCCCTCTTTTCCCCCCTTTACTTTAATAAAAATAAAGACCCTCGCCTCGCTTCCTATTCATTTGTGGGTCTGGACTCGAGGCCTTTTTTTTTCAAGAGGTGATTTCGAGAATCAACCAACCGACAAATCCGTAGCCCAGGTGAGTCACAGCCTCCCTCTCGCCCAAATGAAATGGGATGAATCAAATCAAAAAGCTTATTGATTGATTCAGGGCGCAGCGAAGCCAAATTCAATCAAGGCAAGGGGGCTTTACTTTTCCTGACGCTGAGTCATCCTATTCAAATTTAGCTATGCTAATGGAACAGGAAAAGTTTTCAGATGATATGGACATGGACCCCCAAGAGATGAGCGAGAACCCCCAATTGCTTAGGGGTCGCACTCTGTCCCGCTCGGTGGACGAAATCTTCTCTCCTTTTAGAATTCTTTCTCCCACACACCTTTGCCCTCTTTCACCGAGGAGGAAAGAATAATCTTCCAAGCGGGCAGAGACCTAAAATTCCATTAGATTCATTCCTAAACTTGCTTTGTTGCAGCAAGATGATCAGTCCGAGAGTGCTGGAGAGAAGAGAAAGCGGTAAAAACCTCTCAGATTCGGTCACCGAGCAGTCGGACGACTCTTCAGTAACCCAGGGTGACCCGACCCCTTCGACGCTTCTTTCGCTGTATACCCCCTCCATCCTTCGTAGGTGGAAGAAGGGGTACTAAAATATAAATATATAAATATATATATATTATTAGGGCCCCAGAACGCTAAAAGGTGGGGGAACAAGAGTTGTAACAATATAATAATAGGGAAAAAAAAAAATGACTATAAGAAACCAACGATTTTCTCTTCTTAAACAACCTATATCCTCTACACTTAATCAACATTTGATAGATTATCCAACCCCGAGCAATCTTAGTTATTGGTGGGGGTTCGGTTCGTTAGCTGGTATTTGTTTAGT
>JAOANK020000066.1:389992-403444 GCA_026257165.2 Telfairia occidentalis | reverse complement strand
ATGTGTGATGGATTTAGTTTTGTTTCACTGTTTGGCGGATGTTTCTTGTGTGTTTTCTTAGTTGGATTGAAAACTTTCATGGGTTTTTTGCGTTTCCTGTAACTTATTGAATTTTCTCTACCTTCAGTTGATTGACCCGGTTGACAAGACTGTAGATAGGGATTTAAACCTTATACGAGAACTGGGACTGAAGCTTATATATGCTATGAATACTCATGTGCATGCTGATCATGTCACTGGCACTGGACTTATCAAGGTTTTTCTTCTCCATCATCATTTTTGTTGGTGATTTCTCACTCCCAATTATTGTTTTTTTCTTTCTATCGTGTCTGACTTTATTGCTATTGTTATTCTTTGATGCGATCATTTCCTTCAGAGTAAGGTTCCGGGAGCAAAATCTGTAATCTCGAGGGCTAGTGGTTCAAAAGCTGATGTGTTGATTGAGCCTGGCGATAGAATTCCTTTCGGTGATCTATTCCTGGAGGTATGCCAATACTTGCATTTATTACTATAAAACATAGATATAGTACGGATCTCTGTTTGGTTTGATACTTCTAATTCCAGCATTTTTTAAGACATCATCTTTGCCATCACATCGGACTGGCGAAAGTTCATCAACATAATGTATCTGCTCTCATATTTGTATTTAATTTCTAAACTTTGATTAGCTTAGTGAGGTTCGCTCATATTGAACATCTAATCTGGTTCTTGACATAGTGTAGTAAGTAGGTTTGCTGGGCAAGACATTATCTACCACGGAATCTCCTCTGCCCGCCACTTTGTGGCAGAAATCTTGAGCACTGAGGCTGCCTCCTAATTTCAGGCTTTATAGATTACTACTGCTTCATGCTAGGGCAATTCTCATGAGTTCTTAAAGAGTAAATGCTGATTATTAATGCTCGGGGACTATTTCAATACTTCAAAAATCTACTAACTATTGGTCAATAAGGGCTAATTTAAGTATTGAAGGGGTTGGTAGGGAAAATGAGTTCAAACTATAGTGGCTAGTGCCCACCTACCTAGGATTTAATATCCTACGAGATTCCTTGGCAATCAAATGTAGTAGAGTGCTGACTTGGACACTCATGGATATCAAAAAAAAAAAGAGACTTCTAACATTTTGCTATGAATACTTACTTCTGTCGGTCTTGAGAACGAAAAATGTAATGTAGAAAGGAAGTCAATTTTGTGCTAGGAGTGGTCCTAGACTTTTTAAGCCTCTTTATATTATTTCATACTGCAGCTGGCCCGTCTCCTATTTTCTTCATGGGATGTGGCTCCACATCATTACTTCTTATTTTGTTCGTGTCTTATTCCTCTATAATCATCTTATATGCCTTCCTCTGAAAATAAAAAAGATGAACGGAAAAGATAACTCCGCTGTTTCGTTTTTGATGATCGTAACAATACTGGAATGGGATTACTTCCCAAGTGTAGGGGACTTAACATGGAGGAAGGGGGAGATAGTTGTACATTTTAGAAACTTGATGTGCTACTGCCACCTCCAATTTTCTCCTCTTAATGCTGAAGTGAAGAAAGAGAAACTATTAGATGTGCCATCATTTTAATAAGGTTTCGAGAGAAGCAGCTCAGTTTTATGCCAATATAGAGTTAGAGCTCTCTCCTGTTATAATTTGTTTGGAGTGGGAGGGAAATATGTAATGAACATTTTTACCTCTTCCTGTGATATTACAAACTTTGAAACAGAAAATTGATGTGCCAAATGGTTTGAGGATTTCGATTAAGTATGATCCCCGTTGTTGTTTACATTCGGGTGTTGATTTTGTATTGAAGCATAAGCAGTCTCGAGGCTATCATTTGATTTTTATCATTCCTGAACCCAGACTGTGAGTAGAATATTCTTTTGAAGAAAGAATATATGCTTTCAAAGGGTTTATCATGAAGTAAAGCAATGTTAGGAAAAGGATAAATTTTGGGGACAATCCTAGAGTTGACTCTTGACTCAACTATATCTTGCATGTAATTTCAGGTTCGTGCTACTCCTGGCCACACATCGGGATGTGTCACCTATGTAACAGGGGATGAACCTGATCATTCTCATCCTAGGATGGCATTCACTGGGGATGCTCTGTTGATACGTGGATGTGGGAGGACAGATTTTCAGGTAGCTTTCACCTTTTGACTTATTTTTAAATTGTTGATGGTAATACTCAAGTTGTTCTCAAAAGCATTGGTCTTTCAGATAAAGAGAGTTCAGTATAATACTTTGGCTGTCGTTTTCCCTCTACCTTGTGATTCTCCATACATTTGATGGGTTTTCTAAACTTCTTGGGTATCTGGTTCATGGTGCACAACTTTCTGTTGTATTGCATGAACATTGAGTGATAGGAAAGCTGGTGTCGTTTTCATTACACAACAATGACCTGAAAACCTTCGTTTGATTTCTGGGGTGACCGGAACGATTAAGAACTATTAATGAATCATTTAGGTGTAAATGTTTTCTTAATTAATCACAACCATTCTGCATGATTGCGCCGACCTTTGTGTTTAGCATGAGTCACCTTTATCTACAAATTCGATGTTTCCAATCTTATGTATAGACGAGAAACTTGTCGGTATTATTGGATTTCCAGTGCTTAGATGGGTAATCTCCTCTTTCACATTTGAACAATCGACCTTTATAGCCACAAGGCTGAATACCAGTGTCTTTTCTGCAGGGTGGAAGTTCGAAACAGCTTTATGAATCCGTACACTCGCAGGTAAGAACATGATACTTCGTATATTTGCGATGAAAGATTTGAACAATGAACTAGAAGGAGAGATTATAGGAAAAGCTAATAACATAATTTGTATAAATTGTTTTAGTTTTCTGTAACATACACTCATGCTGATTCTTAACTTTTTGTGCCAGATTTTCACCCTGCCAAAGGACACATTGATCTATCCAGCTCACGATTACAAGGGATTCAATGTAAAGAAATTTCTATGATCTGTTCTTTCTTCAAAACACGGTTCAGTCACTTATATCCAACTTGTAATTTCAGGTTAGTACTGTAGGCGAAGAGATAGTATACAATCCTCGGCTTACCAAGGATCTGGTAATTTCTTGAATAACTAAAACCCGTGCTTTTACATCTAAATTTTGTAACTTTTTACCTGGGTTTGTTTTTGTTTTGCAGGAAGAATTCAAAAGAATAATGGAAAGTAAGTTCGTAAAACAAAATTTTCAATTTGTGTAAACTGATTACCTCTGATATAACAACTGTATCGTTTCTCTCTCTTGTAGATTTAAACCTGCCGTATCCAAAGATGATTGACTTAGCAGTTCCAGCAAATTTGGTTTGTGGGTTGCAAGATCCAGCTTCTTAACTCTGTCAACTCTGTGAGTCATTCTGTATAATTAATTGGCCTTCTTTCTCAACAAAAAAATAAAAAAGGCAAGAAATGAAGAAATATGAATCATAATCAATAGGCCAAAACGTGTGAATTTCACAAACAAAAATAAAAATACATGTACAAATGACATTATGTGCTAGCCTTCTGCTATACCTGTCTTGGGGGTTACAAAATTGTTTGTTTGATGATGATTTGTTTCTCTCCTTTCATTTAAGTTTTTGTTTGTCACCACACTCAATAATAACCTCTTTTGTTCATAATTTAACTCGATTAAAATCAACCTAGTGTTTGGAAATTGCAAAACTTATTTCAAGAATGATTTTCTAGTTCATTGATGGATCAAATGACTTGCAACATACAGTTTTGCAATCTCCAGACACTAGGTTGATTTTAATTGAGTTAAATTATGAACAAAAAACAGCCACTATAGATTGGCCTAGTGGTCCTATAACAGCTTTGTAAATATTAAAGAACTTCAAGAAAATGGGTTCAAGTCGAGATGCACACTCACTTAAGATTTAATATTCTAAGTTGGTCCATACACTCATCGAACAGAAGACCAAATATGTGATATGTACAACTGGCGTTTATTTCTTAATACTTCCAAACAACCCTGAAAGATTCTGAGCCAGCATTCATAACGTGTTGGACACTTCGGTTTAAAAAATTTCTGTTCAGCTAAAGTTCATGGGATCCAACAGCAAGCAAAGCATGAATGGAATGAAAAAAGATGATGAAGAAGAATCAGGCTCCATATTTCCCATTTCTTCAACTAAAAACAACATATAAGTAAACAATATACATAATCACTTTCATCTAATCAAGGTCACTCAAGGATAATACAGTGTTCACACAAATCTGTATGTAAATTCGCTAAATCCCGAGAAACAAAACAAGTTTATAATTCCCCTAGTTGAACATCCTGGGACTTCAATGGAACATAATCCCCAAGATACACTTCCAGATGATCAGACAACGAGGACTTGTCAATGTTCTGATGGTGATATGATTTGCAGACGAAGTAAATGATTGTTTGGGCAACGAGACCAAAGAGGAACACTTTGAACAGCAACAAGAAGCAAAGAATCCCAAGAACAATTCTTAATCCATTGTACTTAGAGCTGCCCAGCACAACCAGAATCTGGAAAACCAACTGACTCCCCAAAAAGAGCACAGCGAAAGTTAAGAAAATAGCACAAGAAAGCTTCATCTTCCCCTTAATAAGTTCTTTGCTCTTCAACATTGCTTGAATCCCATAAACATCCTCCAAAACTGAGACAACACTCGCCAAATGCCACACTACGCTTATGTACACAAAACCTACAAGATATGAAGCCGAAAGCCCAGCAAAGATTACAACCCTAACCCCTCCGAATCCAACAATTGCAGCCCAGAGGAAGAGCAAAACCCCAAAAACAATGTTGTAAACCAAAACAATAACAAAATTCCAGATGAAAGTAACCATCAGCCTTCTCCAAACCTTGGGGACGACGCTGAGAACCTTCCGGAAGGTGATTTCCTTCCTGGTGTAAATGCAGGCGATGGTGTAAACGACGGCCGCCGTGGAAAGAAGTGCGAGGATGAGGAAGAAAGTGAAATAGGCAGCTTTGAAGAGCCAAAAGGCAATCCACTCCGAAGTGATCACATCGGAAAGCTTCGTGTATTTCGAGGAACCCTTGGGGATCGAGCTCAGAGAATCTTCATTATTCAAAATCTTGAAGAACAAGAGCTCGGTTACCTGGATGTGAGCAACGAAGATGATGGAAAGGGGCAAGATTAGGGTTAGTGTAATCTTGCTGAAGATCTTCCTCCATGAAAATACGATGTTGAAGGATTCTTTAAAGATATCGAAGAAACCGAGGAATTGAAGATCTTCTTGTTCTCTGTCCATCTCTCTGTGAGTGCAAAATCAAAATGAACGCTAGAAATTAACAAAGAAGGGGAGCGGAGCAGAGACCACCAAATTGACTCAAATTTTCCAAGGATGTCACTTTTTTTCTAAGTTTTATCGTCTTCATCCATTACAACTACAAGTCATCTATTTATTTATTTTGAATCTCTTTTTTAGTTTCTTTCAAATCTCAGTTTTGAATTTTCAAACGTACTTAGATTCAAACCTTCAACAATTTTGATGCAGTATATATGTTTTAATTTTGGTTGGCAACTTCTTTTACATAGTTAATTTTATTGCTAGGGATTATTTTCATAATTTGGTTCAAACATTCTGTCCCTTAATTTTGAATATTATGTTGGTTAAATTTTGTGTGATTTATAATTGATTCATAAATTCTTTTAATTTTACTTTAACGACGTATTAATTCTATTATTTATTCAACTTCAAGCTTCAATTTAATAAAATTGATTTCCCAAACTCATTTTTTACCCTTCAATTTGAAAAGATGTATCTATTTTTATTTTAAACTTTTATTTTCATTAAATTGAACCGAAGCATTGCAATGTTTATTTTAAACTTGAATTATAGTTACAATTTTTGTCTTTTAAAAAAAATATTTTTATGTATGTTCAACGAATTATAAAACAAAAAATTGATAGGATTTTAAAAGAATGCAATATTAGAGGTGTACTTTTGTTGAAATGTGAGTTTTAAAAAATTTATTTAATGATCAATTTTTTTGCATTGATCAAACTTAATTTTGTTTAAGACTTAACTTTCATAAAAAATGATAATTTTTTAGAATTTTTTGCTGTATTATTTTTGTTAAAATTAATGAGTGGATAATGTAAAAGTTAAAAAGAAGGTAAAAATTACAATTATTATGTACATATTAGGTTAGATACGATGAAATTAAAAGTTTAGAATGAAAATTAATTGGTCAAACTAAACATAGTTCAATTGATTAAATGTATATTTTTTTAACCAAGAGATCATGAGTTCGAATTCCTCAATTCTCACATGTTTAGAAATCTAGAGACATTATCTTGTGAGGGGTAAATTAGTAATATTTTTCGAAATTAAATGCTACAACTGTTTTTTAAAGTATATAAGACATCTATTATTCTATTTTCGTAAATAAAATAATCATTTTAATAGAACCCCTCATATTCTGAATTCTGATCCATTTCGCCTTCGGGTCTCGTTTACTGAAGAGAGAGAGAGAGAATGAGCCAAGAAGACAAAGCCGCTGCCGTGGGGGTCGTCGTTCACCACCATCACGAACCCCCTTCCGGTCAACCTCAGTACGGCACCTTCCAAGGCGTCGCGAATTACCCTCCCGTCGAATTCCCCCAGCCTACTCGTCCGCCCGGTGCCTCCGACCCCTATGATCCTTCTCAATCTCAGTCCTATGCTCATGGCTATCAAGCCGTCCCTGGTAATCTCTTCTTCCTCAATTTTCCTTACCTATTTGTCTCGTGTTCTTGTTTCTTTTGGTTCTTGCGCTATTTCTTCGATCTAGTGCTTTTCCGTTTGACTCCAACTACTGTTCTTTGTTGCTCTCGGTCAAGTGCTTTGTTGAACTTGATTCTAACTGTAGCTAAGCTGATGTTCATCTTATCACTTGAATAGCTTTGTCCGACCGGAATGAAAAAAATTTTTGGTCTACTTTGAACAGTTACGTGTCAGGCATGGATGAATGATCCGTAGTTTAGTTATCATATATTTTGTTCTCTGTATTTCAATTCAGATTCAACCTTCAGCTTCATACTACCACCAGGTGTTTGAGATTAGATCTCGCCTTTTCTTGTTGTGAGCGTGCTTTATAATTGGTGTCTGCTTCGAAGTTTATAGTTGAAAACTGAAAAGTAGAGTTGGAAGCCACTTTTAGCTCATTGTAAATTTTAAACAAGGATCACAATAATGTATTATAGTTTATAAGTTGTTTAACTCGAAGCTTTTTAATATTACAAAATCTCGATAAAAAGTTTAGCAGATTCTTACTTGAAGCTACACGATTCTCTTTTCAATTTTAAAATATCTGATATTACCTTTTTTAAATTCACTTGCTCTTTATTCTCTCCTTTTTGCATCTTAAGAAGAATATACGTCGAAATGAAAGTCATGGTTTTGCATATTTGTGTGACAACTTCTTTTGTCTTGTGTCTCATGTTTGAGTTCGACACTATAGTCATATTAACGCTTTCTCTCTCCCTCTCTTGAAGGAGAATCATTAAAGATTTGATGTTATACTACAATATTCTGTTGAGTATCATTGTATTGACTGTAATTTCATGTAACTTTTTCTAAAATATGTACTCTTGGCTTTGCTTAATATATCAGTATACTGACATAAGTAGTAGCTTAATCTTTTTGAAAAAATTTTGAATTCCTTTCTAGGATATGCTATTGTCGAAGAAAGACCAGTAAGAGAGCGACGCCTTCCTTGCTGTGGTATTGGCATTGGATGGTTCCTGTAAGTTGTCATAATTGTTGCACTTTATCTGCATTTTCTGATAACAACACTTGCATTATCAAAAACAAGCCAGGTGAAATCGTTATGTCCACAACAAGCATTTTAAATTTTTAGCAGTTACATGGTCAACGAGTCATCAATTCAGAAGATTAGAATGCCACAACTTCCATGTTATGAACTAAAACCTGTCAGCATCAGCATCAGCATCTAGATTAGAATGATAGGATTACTAACTCTGTACTGCCTACTCTTTATATCTTATTAAATAATTTTTTTGCCCAGATTTTTGTGCATACCCATAACTAACCAAATATATTGCTGTGTTCGTAAGGTTCATTATTGGTTTCTTCCTTGTTGGTATCCCATGGTATGCTGGGGCAATTCTTATGCTATTTGGCAGGGTAGACTACCGTGAGAAACCAGGATATGTTGCTTGCACAATTGCTGTGAGTAACTTCTATTCAACATTCTTTTCGACTTTTTCAGCTTCATGATCATGTTCTTATATTTTTCAATCTAATTCTGCTAGAAGCGAATTTTTCTGTTATATTTTATTGCAACTTCCCAAAAGATATGGTGGATTGAGCGGGAGGCCTTCGGGAGTTGGTTGATTGTAATTTGTAAATGACTTGAACTTGTCATTCTTTTTATTTTTAGTATCTTGAGCTTCGTTTGGGAGCAATTTTGTTTTTATCTCTGTTAAATCAAATTGGTTTATTACAATTTCTTTTATTAGTTTTTAACTTTTTTTTTTAAAAAAGGTGAAAACTACCTTTTAAAGTTTTAAAGCTTTAACTAAGAATTTAAAACTTTTTCACAAGTAAATTATAAAACATTGAAAATTTTTAGTAAAAAAAAAAAGACCTAAAACAAAATTGTTATCAAATGAGCCATTGAAATTCATGACTGGGTGCACTAAGTTCGCCTTTTCTTTTTGAGAAAAGTTAATTTTCTTTACATGAACGCTAATAATATTATATTGTATATCAGGCTGTTCTTGCCACACTTGCAATTATTTTCGGTGTAACGAAGGAAGTTGATGACTGGTAAACCAACCTTAAACTAAAAATATTGTATAGTTTGCAAACATGCATGAACAACAGATTCCATGATTTCTCAGCACCACATCTTCAAACTAGTTCCATTGAAACCTGAATTTGTGAGAGCCTATAGATATTGCTTAGCGGTTGTTTCCCCGGTTGTGCCTAAGAATTATAGCATTCTGGAAAATCTTGTTATTGTTTCTTCTATGGTATGGCCAAATATCTGTTTCGATTATTCATTTGAAACTCCTCTATCGGAATGTACTTATCTTATCCTTTGGTAAATATATTTCTTCTTTGTTGTTTGGACAAAGCATTTTGACTATCAAAACAGAGAACTGTTTTTCACTGATCAGATTGTTCCTCTAGCGAAGCTGCTCAACCTGTTGATCTTCCAAGGTAAAATTTTGTTACTCACCAGTGTGGAGGTAGAACTTTTATTGAAATTTAGTTATAATTGAATAACCTTTTTGATTTATCATCTTTGATTTTAGATTAGAGGGGATCTACATTCACTTGTTCATGAAATAATTTACCTTTTATTTGGAGTTTTAGTTGTTAAATTTTCAATATAGAAGGGCGAGTATAAAAAACTAAATTTGGGGCGCATCCATTTTCTTCTGCGGGTAAGACTTCTTCACATACACACTGTCTTGACGGATAAATTTTTTTTTTAGGGTATCGAATTTTTCAAATGTATACAATTCAACTTCAAAAAAAATATATATATATATCTGATACACAAAAAGAAATTTATTGAATTATGGACCTTACTTCATTTTCCCTATTAATTAATTTAACCTAACAAAAATTAAAGTTGTTTACTAAGTTTAAAATTCCAATATCTATTTATCAATATATATATATATCAATTGCCAAAATGCCATTTCCTCATTGTTTTATGTTAATATTTTATCACGTTTTGTTGTGAATTAAATTAATATCTTTTTTTTTTTATATAGAGAATTAAAACTAATATCTGAGGACACATATAAAAGAATTTTTGAAATATATTCAAAAATTAAATTTTAGTTTTGGGATTAAAGTGATTTAATAAACTAATCAATTATGTACCTTTAATGAAATGACATGAATTTATCTACCTAATGAAGAAATGAAAACAAATTAATACAACTAGTTGGGCAAGAAGCGCAAGCTCGAAGAACCAAAAAACAAAAATAAGAAAAAGGAAGACAATATGATTAAAAGTGTGGGAATTATATAAGTTTCTTTTTTCATTTTTTTAATAAAAAAATTGTTTTTCGAAATAGTCTTCAATTAAAAAAAATGGTCTTAAATATTCTTAAAAACAAACCATGTGGGGAATTGAGAATCAAACCATTAGACGTTTGCGAAGATCAACAACCATAATGATCAAAGAATGCTCGTATGCCATATTTTATGTGCAAATAATATTGTTGTATAAATTAATTTTTTACTTCAATGTGGGTGTAGAGATGCAGAAACATCAAATCTTTAGAATAGATGTGTAATCTCTCGAGCAATTAAACTTATGAACCATACTTAGGCAGCAGTTATGTAATTTTTTTTTTTAATCATAAACTTCTACACTTTAGAAAATTATAAATCTCCCTTTCAGATAAATTATTTCATATTTTATCTCTAGTTTCAAGTTTACAAAAAAAGGTTGGCATAAACAAAATACAAAAGATTCACAATAGTTAAACGAAATAAGTAGACTTGAAACAAATATACCTATAAGAGAAAAGTGATAAGGAGAAAAAAAAATTAGAACTCTTTAAAAATCAAAGAAAGAGTTGACGGCACAAAATTCATTCGAGATAGTATAGATAAAAATATATTTTTTTAAATAATAGGTTAGGTGGATCACTCTAACCACCAATTCAAATATAGTTGAATTCAATAGGTACATTGTTGAACTAAAATAAATAACATTCCAAAGAAAAAAATTGTATTAGAAAAGAAAAAAAAGAAAACCTTATCCTTAATGTGGGAACCAAGTCTCCAATATCATGCCACTAACTTTTAGGAATTAAATATGCCATCAAATTAAAAAATAATTATATATTTAGATTTCCTTCTATATTTCCTTTTTCCCGCTCTGGTCTCTCTGCAACTCGAGATTGGGATGACGTTTGCTACTGCAGTTTCAATCTTCATTCTCGTAGGCTCTCTTCTGGCATGGGGATGGAGATTTGTAAACTGGATTTGGCTTAGGCCGAAGAAGCTCGAGAAGTACTTGAGAGAGCAGGGCCTCGCTGGAAATTCCTATCGCCTTCTCTTTGGGGATTCCAGGGATATGGCGACGGCGATTCGCGAAGCGAGATCGCAGCCGATGAACTTCTCTCATGACATTGCTCCTCGCGCCGTTCCTTCTTCTCATCTCACCATCCATAAATTCGGTACCTCCTCCCCATTTTAAATTTTTTGTTTGCCCTAGCTTTTTTCTAGTTCTTCGTCTTCCCCTCTGTTTTTTGTCTCTCTGAAATTGATGTTGCTTTGTTTGGGATTGGGGTTGGATTAGATTGAAGGCGTTCGAGATAGGATTGTACTTTAAATTACACTCACACAAAAAGAATCACGTGTTTTCTCTGTTATTGGGGCAAAATTCTCTTCGTCTATCAACTTTGAATTGTGGATTGTATATTCTGATAGTTCTCTTCGGTGAATATTGCTTCCCATTATTTATTTACCTCGTAGTTTAAACTTAAATTAATGAACAAATTTTATTTCAAAAAATATTTGAAGTTGAATCCCCGTATCCACCTTGAACTCAAAAAAAAAAAAACGATGAGTTTTAGCTATATTTAGGTTACTCTTAACCTTTTAAGTTTCTTATACTGTAAAATCAACCTAGAATCTTTTATTTAAATTATAATTAGACATTAAAAAAAAGGGTAAAAACCTAGAATATCCGAAAGACCCAAAACCCACGAGCATGAAGGTATTTTTTTTTAAAGTTTAAGGAGAAATTCAAACTTTCGATCTTTTTGTTAAGAATATATGTTTAAATTCGTTGAACTATGCTGCAGTGGAATTTGGAGGTCGTCAATAAGATTTAAGAAAGTGGTTTAGAACAAAATTTTGTAAAAGTGTTAATGTAGACTTTTGGTTTTGGGTATACTTTATCGTACTATTCTTACCAAAATCATATTTATAGGTAAGGGTTCTTTCACATGGGTTGGGCCAACTCCAAGAGTGTACATAACAGATCCTGAACAACTCAAGACTGCCTTCTCTCTCATCAACAACGTTCGTAAAACACCTTTATTTCCCCCTGCAACAAGGCTTGGAGGTGGACTTGTCTACCTCGAGGGATCTAAATGGGCCAAACACAGAAAAATCGTCAATCCTGCATTTCATACTGAGAAGTTGAAGGTTTCTGCTTCACTCTCACTTTTAGTCGGTGTATAGGAAATACCTACGATACCATATTAGAAATGAAATAACAAAACATCAATGTTATGGAAATTTTGAGTTAGGATTAAAAACAATGTGTTGTTTTGATGGAAAGTATTAATTACGTGCAATTCAATAATGGCTATGGCTTGTAATGAAAATTGAACTGTTTGCAGGACATGTTTCCAGCATTCTCTAAGAGTTGTAATGAGATGATCAGTAAATGGGATGTGCTGGTCTCTGAGGAAGAGTCTTTGGAGTTAGATGTGTGGCCTGATTTGCAATATATGACTGCAGATGTGATTTCTCGAACAGCATTTGGGAGTAGCTATGAGGAAGGGAAAAGGATCTTCCAATTCTTGAAAGAGTCGGTTTGACTATTGATGACACGCCTAGCAAAGGGAGTCTATAATATTCCAGGGTGGAGGTAACATTAAATAGAAAATTTTAACTGCCAAACTGAACGTAGCTTAACTGGTTAAGATTTTTTTATGTGGATTAAATAGATATGCAGGAACTTAAAATCATTCCTTTCTTTCTGCACTTTTAGGTTTATACCAACCAAGCTAAATAGGAAGATGAAAGAGATTGATCGAGAAATACAAGCTATGGTTTGGGGTATTATAAGCCGAAGACAAACTGCCATGGAGGCAGGTGAAGCTTCCAGTGCTGATCTATTAGGAATCCTTTTGGAATCCAATTTAAAACAATTTCAAGAACATGAAAACAAGAAAGATGTTGGAATGAGCATCCAAGATATAATCAGCGAATGTAGACTCTTCTATTTTGCTGGTCAAGAAACCACAGCAGCATTGCTTGTTTGGACAATGGTTCTACTTGGTCGCCATTCGGAATGGCAGGATCGAGCAAGAGCAGAAGTGCTAGAGGTTTTCGGTAACGGCAACAAGTTGGATTTTGATGGTTTAAGTCGCCTTAAAGTAGTAAGTAACGATGATTTTATTCCCTATTGAGTTATTTACTTTTGTCTTTTTCACCTTTTTAGTCATAAGTGTAGATAGGAAGAGTAGAACAACATTATCCCAAGTTTTGTAGATCAACTTAAGTAGTGATCAATTTGTATTAGCGCATTGATATAAGATTAAATTTGCAATAACTCATCAGCTTAAGCTTTTGGATTTATTGGTGATTTAACATGGTATCATAGCAGCGGTTCTGTATTTGAATTCTTATTTGGCATAATCCATCAACTTTTGAGTTCCTTGGTGATTTAACAATTTGAATTTATTGATGTTGCCCATAGGTCACCATGATACTGAATGAAGTTCTTAGACTATACCCTC
>JAOANK020000066.1:379777-389892 GCA_026257165.2 Telfairia occidentalis | reverse complement strand
CATTATTCATCAAAACCCTAAGAGAAAATTCATTTAAAATTTAAGTTACATTATAAGGCTATTTGTGACGAACTTTCAGATTTATATCTCATTGGTCATTGAACCTTCAATTTTATGCCGAATAAAAATCTATAAACTTTAAATTTTAGATTCAGTAAGTCATTTAACTTTTAATTTTGCATGTAATAGATTCTTGACTTATAAACACCTTTTAACATCGACAAACTTATTAGACACAAAATTGAAATTTTGTGGTCATATTAGACCCAAAATTTTGATTTTATGCCTAAAAATTTTTATTTATTAAGGGCATATTGGACACAAAATGATCTATTAAGCACTTTTTAAAATTTAAAGACCTATTAAAACATAAAGTTGAAAGTTCAAGTACTAAATTTACAATTTAACCTATAATTTATAAAATAGAAGTCTAAGAAAATTGGCGGACACTACTATTTTTTTTAGATCAACAAATGCAGGGTTATTGAAGTATCGAACTATCAACTTTTTGTGATGACGATAGATACCTTATTCATTGACCTATCTTCAGATTCGCGCATACTGTTAAAATAGAGTAAGTGCAAATGCGAGTGCGACGATTTGATCAATCTACCTTATTTAAAGTATATTTCGCTCTCTCTCTCTCTCTTTGTGTGGACAATATCAAACACTAGCAAAAAGGGTTGTTTATGCCATATTAAAAAAGAAAACAGATGGGAAGAAATTCCTTTAAATGTTCATAAAAGTGAAGGAAATTTCCTTTAAATATATTCTTCCGAGTATGGGACACAATTGTAAATGATTGTGTGCAATTTTCTATTGTTTTTTTTTTCTTTTTCTTGTGACGATTCTCATCTTCACATTGAAACTTATACGTACTAGCTCTTGATTTATTTATATAAATTAAATAGGATATATTCTAATTTATGAAAAAAATTTGTAATTATGAAATGGATTTATTTTAATCTATATTGTTTTTTTTCCACTTGTGCTAGCTCTTGATTTATTTATATAAATTAAATGTTGCATACTTCTCTTTCTTGTTCAACAGCATCTCTCATGTTGATAGGAAAGTGAAGTTATACTATTTGTTTTGAAGGGTGCTTATCAGACAAGCACTTTCCATTCATTAACATTTTTACCAACCATGAATAAAAAACCTAAGTCTTTCCTTTAATTAGATTTCATGCAATAGAAAGCTAAAAAAAAAAATTAATGATTTTGTTTTAGGTCAAAGGAAAAGGTTTGAGACTTTTTACTTTCTAATTAAAGCCACAAAATCCTAAATGTTATGCACATTAAAATTGTTAGAATAAAAAAAAAATAGAGAGATGCAAATACTGAACTAAACTCGTGTGTATATTTTTTTTTAGTACAACATGTGGGATAGGAATTCGAACTAATGACCTATTAGTTAGGAAAGTTTGTCTTAATCGGTTAAGCTATACTAAATGTTGGCAACTTGTATGTATATTGATTGTCTTTGCACTCTTTCACTAGAAATTTGTTGGACGGATGAATGACATATTTGATCCAATTTAAACGTAATTCAATTGAGTAAATTAACATTATTCGTTAATATTAACCTCTAAGTAACAGGTTGGAGTTCCCTCCACTACATTTGTAAAGAATGATATTTTTGACCCGTTAAGGTAGTGATTCCATAGAATGTGGCTTGATACAAATAATCTCTTAAGTAACAGGTGTACGAATTGTTAAACACACTTACAAAATCTCTATGTTTAATGTGTTTTCTTATTTCGCTTCTGTTAGGAATGCAAACATATAAGTCTCACATCAGTTAAAAGTTGGGAAGATATATCTATAGTATATAAATAAAGACAATATGATTTCCACTGAGACCAGACATACTTTTTGATTGAAACTAAAAACAAAGTTAGGTAGATTTTGGCTTAAAGTAAAACATATCATATTATTGTTAAAAATAATCCAATTTTTTTCGAACAATAGAGATGTCACATATGTAATTCTTGTGGAAGAGAGAGGGGGGGCATAAGTAGATAAATTAGAACCATAGTTTTAAGACACTAAAAAGAGTAAAATTGTGGTAGTTAAAAATGGAATTGGAATAATATATTGAGACAAAATTTACAAATACAAACCATGCAAAAGTCTTTCTCAACATAACAATCAAAAGGGGGTGAAGGGATTCTCTATATGTTACTTAACAAAGAGGACAGAGTTGACAAATTGAAGAAAGGAAAAAAAAAAAAATGGAAGAGACAAAAAGAAAAAGGGAGCTTAAAGGGAATTGAAGCTTTATTCGGATTCAAGTGTAATGGGTTATGAGGTTGGCGAGACAACGATGGCAATGCTTGTTGACATTTGGCAATGCCATATTTTCTTTGTGGATCCGAACATAATTTAATACATAGAATAACAATTATATCTTTCTTGAAGTTGAAGATAGGATCTCTCCTTCTTGTAATTGTTGAGCTAATGTATATATATATATGTATATATTACTCTTGTCATCTCTCTCTTTATCTTTTTTTTTTCCTATACACATTTGATAAAAAAAAAATTAGGTAAAATACATTTTTAGTCTCTAAATTTGAGAGTAGCTTTCTATTTGGTTCTTAAGTTTCAAAATCTGACAGTTTAGTCTCTAACATTTAGAAAATGGTTCTAAAAGGTCCCTGAAATCAAACTATCACTCATGAAGTATTTTATTCAAGCCAAGATATAGAGATTGTAATTAGAAAAAATAAAACTTTTGTTATTAGAATTAATATTACAATTCAAATAGGGTTGAGAATTCCAAAAAAAGGTTACTAATGTTTTTGGACCAATTGAGTCATGTTGAAGTCTAACTAATAAAAGCCAAACTTGAGCATATCTCAACTGGTTAAAGTATATGTTACTGACTAAAATGTCGTGGATTGAATCCCCACCTCACATGTTTGTTGTACTAAAAAAAGAAAATGTCTAACCCATAAAAGCCTTCTTTTTTTAATTGATGGTAACAATATGAATTGATTTGATAATAATAAAAACCCATGATTTTTTTTTTAATGGAGCATTACAAAAGTAGGTGACAATTTAAACTTTCAACTCAAATAGAAAGTAGCTGATATCTCAATTGTCAAGTTTCTATTTTCAAACAAACTCTTGATATCAATTATGGGTAATAATATAGACAACCTCAATTAGTTAAGACATAATTTCTTTGACTAAATGGTTGTGGGTTCGAATCTCTATCCCCATGATAAGAAATCCATAGAGACTATAATTAAAAACTCTTCCACTTAAGAAGAACCCTTAATTATCAAGCCCTGAAAACTCCCAATCATTTAGAACCAAACTAAGAATTAGATTAGATGCAGATTACCTTAAAATTAAAGCTCTTGAAGCAAAGAACAAGTTTCTTTATCCCAAAAGTCTAACATTTCACAATATAGGATGATCAATCCTACTTGAATGTTCTTGGCTTACAACTAAAAACATGAATTGCAAAATATTCAAGAAGCTCTCGGCTAAACTTGAAGAAAAAGTCCAATGGCTAAATTTCCTTCCCAAATCTAAAACTCTTCAAACAATCTATTGGCAAGCCTTTATATAGCCTCCCAACTAAACCATAATTTACCACATCATCTTCAATGCCATAGAAATACTAAAATACACTTATTTAATATATTCTAAAAATAATAAAATTAAAAAACAATAAAATTACATAGAAAATTATTTAAACAAAATTGCATAAAAATTACAGCCTTTGGTGGTTCATATCACCCTACATGTTGTTGAACAAAAAAAAATTATCAATAATATGTTATCCACTAAACTATGCCCGAATTAGTCACTTTTTTTTTTCAGTTCAACAATATGTAGAGGTGAATATTCAAACTCAAGACCTTTTGGTCGAAAAAATATGTATCTTATTCAATTAAACTATACTCGATTTGACAATTTTAAGAGTAAACTTAGCTTAAAAAAAAGTACGTTTGGGAAGCTATGGGTGGGGTCACAAAATGCAATTGAAATCTGATGGAGGCTATTTTTGAAGTTGAGTTGAAAAATGGGCTGGTTGCTGACAAGAAATTAAAGGGGGTTTGTAGAAAGAAAAACCAGTGCCATGTGAATTCATGGTGCTCTGTCAAATCATTAATTTGATATGATAATGCGTAAACTCATAGTCATTGGGGTACAATTATAATCGCCTTTTCCTTTCTCTTCCATCCATTTTTTATTTTTATTTTTTGAAACCGACCATAATTCAATTGGTTAAAGCATATTTCTTAATTAAAAGGTCATGAATTCAAATTCTTACTTCACAGGTTGTTGAACTAAAAAAAAAAATCATTTTCTCTCACATCTTATATACTCTCTAATTACATCTATAATTACAATAAATATAACTATCACCTAGTGTCCAATTGAAATATCATATGCATTTAAAAGAAGGGGCACTTGCAAATTTGTCAAAATATATATATATATAAATATATATTACAAATCTAGCAACCATTTTTATGTTTTGCAAATATAGCAAAAAATATAGGTCCAGTCCAGAGTAAGATGTGAAAAAGTCTAGAATGTCCTTAAAATGGTGTTTTTTTAAGGCGTGCGATTTCATATTAAGTATATCATTAATATCAGTGTACTATTGATATACCATTGATATATTATTGATATATCATTGATATATATATGATACAAAGTATATAATTGATATAGTATTTTCTTGATATTTGTAATGAGAAGTACATCAGTGATATATTTAGTATTATATCAGTAATATTAGTGATACACCACTGATATATATATTTGATATTGCTAATATACTATTTTCTTGATATATGTAATTGAAGTATATATACGAATGATATATTTAGTATTCGATATATCATTGATTTACTGTCCAATAGTTTATCTTTAATAAACTTTTTTCTATTTAGTTTTCAGTAATTCATATTGTGTTTACTGTTAATTAATAGTTTTTCTATAAGCTACAATAAATTTTTGTTAAAGAATCAATGAGGAAAATAAACAAGAAACTAAATAAGAAAAAGGAAGTGACGAATGAAAAAGAAAATTTTGAATTAAAAAAAATAGAACAAGAATATGAAAACGTTGACTTAGCTTATTTGAAGGAGAAAATTAAAGGACTAAAAATTACAAAAAAAAATTTATGTGATTTAGTACACCATTGATGTACTTCATATTAAGTATATCTTTGATTTAGTATACCATTAATATATTTCATATATGTATATCAACAATGTATGTAAATTATCGATATACTTCATATAATGTATGTCAGTAATATATACTTCATATTAGGTATATCACTAATCTGAAAATAAGAAAAATAAAATTGTAATAACCAAAAAATGAAAATCTGATTTAAAAAAAAAATTGTTATATTTATAAAACTTAATATTGGTTATTATATTTATAAATATATCAAAAAAATTTGCTATCCATTGCAACTATTCTTAAAAGAACTTCTCTTAAGAGTTATCTCAAACGCGGTCTTTTTTATTATTATTATTTTTATAATAACTCTTTTTACGTTATTTGTTGTAGCGCTGAAATCATGATGAAACAATTATTGGTGTTATTTTTTCTCTCAAGTGAAACAAAATAAGTTGAGTTTAAAAGATATTTGAATAAGATAAAATACTATATATATGTTTAAAATCTTATTTTGTATGCTTATTCTAAAGCTCCTAAATTTTCAAATACTTTATTTTAATCCATAAACTAAAAAAAAATATCGTGCTAGTTCTTCTCGTTGAATTTGAAACTTGACATAATTTTTTTTTTTTTTTGGGTCATCTATCAGATGAATAAATATTTACAAAGAGAAGTGTTTGAAACTAAATGCAGTAAATTAATGATCAAAACAAAATAAGTTCGAAAGTTCAATGATTAAAATAAGATTTTAACGGAGCATATAATTCAACGAGTTACTCGTTATTTTGACGTGAAGGATTAAAATTTGAGAAAATTCCCATTTGTAAAAAGGAAAAAAAGAATCTTTTTTTTTTTTTTTTTTTTTTTTGTGCAAAGTAGAAGGAGATAAAAGCATACCCTAAAGAATGAAATGCCACTTCATTTTAGCCAGGATGCTCAAAAGATGCAGAGTAAGTTAAAAACAAAACAGGAAAAAATAATAATAATAAAGTTTTTTAAATATTGAATCATAAAAAATTTCAAACCCAAAAAACAAAAAAGAAAATGTTGCTGTTGGACATGTCCTTGAAAATATGATATGTCCCTCTCACAGCTCCTTCCCCTTCCTGCATTATGAACAAAACTTTACAGCCTTTTTTTCTCCCTTCTGCTCAGGTTTTTCACATCTTCAACTTCACTTCCAAATTTCGTCGTTAAATCACCGATGAATCCAAAAACTTAAACGGGTTATGATAAATTTAAGAATTGTGATCAAATAAACCATAGTTTACAGATCCATAATATTAGAAAGAAAAGTAACACTTAATTTGTTTTTAGTTCTAAAAGCATGACACCCATTAAAGAAAAGGAAAAAAATATATATATATATTATTGATTTTTAGTTTTAAAAGAAATTGTTTTAATTTCAAACTCTTGTTTTCAAATAGTACTCTCATTAAATTATCATGAAGCAGTGGAGCTGTACCACTCACCAGCCCTCCTGAATTATGCAGATTTAATTCAGGGTACTGCCAAAGTTCAATACCCATATCAACCCCAATAATAATTTATAATTTTCACTAAATTTATTAATTTTAAAACTATTTTTAAAACACAAAATTAAGAAGGGATTATAGTAGAGTTAGCATGTTTTGGTTTTTTTTAAGATGAATTTTTTTTAAAAGTTTCTACAATTAAACCAAATGAATTGTTATATTAAAGGAAAGCAGAGTGTAGAAGTATTCATAATATCCACACTAAAATTATAAGAAAAATTATGCAAAGAATTTTCGTTTGTTAGCAAAAGAAAAAATAGTGAGTTAAAAATTATTATGAGATCCTCCTTTGGACATTCTGTCATTCACTGTTCCATCATCCAAACTGGCACTCACAAAGAAAAAAACTGTGGTCCTCACCACCTTTTTCTTTCCTACCTTTTCCCCTGCAGTCTCACATAGTCTTTGGTCTGACTTCCAAGTCCCTATATTTTTGCTCCCACCATTTCCCCCACCAGAATTCACCACCACCGAGCTGTCGGAGTCGGCAATGGAGGCGAAGAGCTTTGAAGGCAAGCAGAGTTTTAAAGATAAAGCGTATAGGGAAGGCGTCGTCGATGACGATTTAGATTACGACACGGAGGAGGAAGAAGTTGGCGGGGGAGGTCCTGGTGGTACCAATGGTTGCACTGCATTGGGATGTTCTGAGAATGAGAAAAAAAAAAGAGGGGCAGTGGTTCCCGGCCGTGGAAAGTCCGGTGGCGTCGTCTCTTCGCCGAGTTGCCAAGCACACAACTGTGCAACAGATTTGAGTGAAGCAAAGAGGTATCACCGCCGCCACAAGGTCTGCGAGTTTCACTCGAAGGCGGCGGTCGTCATGGTGGCCGGAATTCGCCAGCGCTTCTGTCAGCAATGCAGCAGGTATTTGATCTTATTCAACAATATAAAACAACACCACTTGTGTTAACATTAATTTCCCCTTTCTGTTTGGCTATGGTAATATGGTGATCAGGTTCCATGAGTTATCAGAATTTGATGAAGCTAAAAGGAGCTGTCGCCGGAGGCTGGCGGGCCACAACGAACGGCGACGGAAGAGCTCGGCCGAGTGCCAAGGGGAAAGCACAAGCCGCAAAGGAGCAGCACCGCAGTCAAAGGAAAGCCACTGCAGGCAGCTGGTGGAAGATCAAAGAAGCAGAATTCAGATGGCTCCTTCAGGAAGTTCTAGCTATAAACACCTGCCTATCAGATGAAAGAGACCATCCATGAATCTTTGCTCCCTCTCTTCTGTCACTAGGAAATGAAAGACATCCATACAATGCCTATGTTTTCCTTGAAGTTGGCTTCACCAACATCACCTCAGTTTGGTGCTTTGTTTTTTTCTGTCTTAATTTTCAAATAATGTGGACTGGTCTGTTTCTTGTTCTGTGGTCCCTTCTCTATGTACTAAAATAATGCATCCTCTGTTATTAAATTTTATGTGGAGAGCTTTATTTTTATTTAAATGAGAATGGGAGTAAAATGGACAGATTTGTGGTAAATTATGAAACTGAAGTTCAGAAGATTTAACATCAAGTCATCAATCACAGACCAGCATTTGATACAGGGATATAAATTCGTAATTTTGACTAAAATCCACAACTAAGTTTATTTGGCTTCACTCCTATACATCAAAGAAAAAAGGAGCTTTGGAACTGGTTCTTCTATGTTCTTCCATTCTTCAGTTGTTGGGACAGAACCAGAAGTCCATAATGAAATCAGTGAAATCTCACAACTATACAAGAAATATCATCTTTGCTTTTCCTCTTGAGGGCCTCCTCTGTCAGATGCTTCGCAGCGGCTCGAGCGTCTTTTATTTGCCTGATGGACTCTACGGCTTCTTCGTTCGACATCACCTGAAATTGCAGATTAAACTTTATATCGGATACACTAGGACAGAGGTACTCAAAATGATATTTTCCAATCTCAGTGCAGTTAAAGACATTAGAAGAACTAGTGTGTTTATGTGCAGGTGCTTGGGATCCATAAAAACTTTCACAAGATCAACATCAACCTTCCACAATCCATCGCTTGCCAAGATAACAAACTCGGTCTCCTCATCTATCATCGCCACTACCACATCAGGCTCTGAGCTCAAGTGATTCTTTAAGCTCCTGTCACCAAACGCCCGTGCAACCGCCAACTGCCCATCAACACGTGGAACGTCCCCTGGATATGTTAAGAATATGGTTAACATCATTGAAATCGATGGGAGTGAATTAAAGTTTAACCCATACAATTTTCAGAAACCAAATGACTACTAATCAGCTTTCTCGCTAAGCTAAAAGGTAGTTCCGGATCAAGCAAAGTTGGATTCGTATCAACTTAAAATCCTTCACATCAAACTTACCAGGAAAGTTCGTCACAAAGCCACCTCTGTTCTCAATAATTTTTCTTTCAACACTCGGCTCATGATCGACTGATAATTGACCCGCCTTACCGTTGCGACAGATAACGGCACGAGAGTCCCCCACATTGCCCACTACTAATTTTTGACAGTCAATCAAGATGGCCGTAACAGCAGTTGAACCCCCATGACTAAAATCAACAGCCTTCTCTAAAATGTAAGCGTCAGTTTCACTATAAGCTTTCCTGACTGCATTCGTTGGATCTGTCCAAAAATCAGGCTATTTGGACAAACAAAGAGAGGGAAATAAATTTAAAAACCATGTTAAACTATATTCAAAATGGCCAAAAGAAGAAGAAAAGAACTGTCAAAAGGGGAAGCAACAGGCCATTGCACCTCATTTATAATATTAGCAAATAAATTCGACTGTAAATAATCGGGAATAGCATTGCTCAAATGGCCATCAAAAATTGCAAATAAACCAAGCTCATGATGATCAACTTGCTTAAACTCTGCAACCACATAATCTTCCATGGCATGATTTGATCGACCTTCCACCAAGTGAAAGCCATGTGTGATATGCTTGGACATCTTGCTCTTTCCTTTTCCAGAGTCTGGATCCGACGAACCCAGCCCAACTTTTTCCTGAAACCAAAAAGAAAAAATCATATTCTATCCATTATGCAAGTCTAAAAGACTAAACTTTCTCCTACTACAGTCCATGTGTAGAGAAAATATGATTTAACAATGTTCAAAGTCCAAATGTTATGTTGGTCTATTTCTAATGAAAAAATAAATGAATTTGGTTATATTACAAGGGTTGTATCTCATAAGTCCCTAAACTATAAAACATATCCAATAGATCTAGAAACTTTCAATTTTGTGTTTAATAAATCACTGACTAATGCGACATTTTATAAAATTCACAGCCTCATTAGACCAAAAAAATTGAATTTTGTGTCCAATAGAACCCTGGAAGGAAGCACAGAGCAATGCGGAAGATTTTAATCCTACAGAAACAATGAGCCATGGTATATGTACTTAATGAGTAAATATGAAAGACGGAAATTCAATCACTACAAGCTGCTTTCTTCATC
>JAOANK020000066.1:368919-379677 GCA_026257165.2 Telfairia occidentalis | reverse complement strand
AATGAGCCATGGTATATGTACTTAATGAGTAAATATGAAAGACGGAAATTCAATCACTACAAGCTGCTTTCTTCATCCAATGAAAGTCTCATTTCAAAGCAAACAAAACTACATTACAGATGGTTAACCATCCCCTCTTAAATTACAAAGAAGAAGCAATCTTGGATGTCCAGAAGTTTTGCAAGGATCAAACCTGGTTATCAAGGTGTAAACATTTTAATTCAAATAACTTCGTAGAAATCGAGGGGAGAAAAAGAAGAAAAAAGCCTAACCAGTTTGGAAAAGTCAGGGATGGTTCGGGGAAATTAACATTAATTCATTCTGGGATTCAAATTTGTACACAAAAAAATAAGTAGGACAACGACATTTTTACAAACAGTTATATCGCAAGAGAGGGCATTGACCCAACCCATGAAAGTTCTGCAAGGATGGTTAACTTTGCAAATGTTCCAACATTGCAATTATCATCTACGGGATGAAACTGAAGCTAAGAGGCAAAGAATCTGAATTCGCAAATGGTGGCAAATGCATAAACACAATGTAAAGACCTTCAACACAAGCAGGCACAGCACAAGATCTCAAAGACAGATGCAAAAAATGGTTAAAACATCGCAAGCTCAAATCAACAATCCAAACGAATCAAAAACCTCAAAAGGAGCTCAAACCCATTTGTCAAAAATGGCCGTACAACAAAAAAAAAAACAAGCAATACGGAACGCACCCAATTGAGAAACAACAACAGAGAACACTATAAGGCGTACCTTCATCTTGTGGAGAATCTCTTTCCCAGTCATGAGTCCCTTCAATCTGGTATCTACGCGTAGAAAATTGCAGAAACGAGAGAAAATGCAAGAGAAAAATTGAGAGAGAGAGAGAATGAAGGGGGAATCGACAAGTGGGGTTTATTATAGAACAAGGATCGTTGAGAGAGCGCCACGGATTTAGAGGAATTGTGGGTCAATCAATCGCTAAGGCAACAATCCGAAGACCGCGTTTTGTGCAATCCCGAAGAGGTCGATGTGTTCGATCGATCCAACAACAGCTTTCTATTTTGCTTTTCTTCTACTTTCCTTTCCTCCAAATCTAATCTCACTCTCTCTCTCACCCTTTTTCCTCTTTCGTCCTATTCTTCTCCTCAATGTCATTCTGTTTTGACGGTGAGATTATAGAGATTCGGTTGAACTTTTCATGAAAATTTCTGCTTCTTTTTCTCAATCTTCACACTTTTTTTCTTTGGTCAACCAACAAGTTTAAACCCCCAAACGTAAACCCAAAACTCTAACCTTCCAGCCGTGTTATGTTAATTACATTTGAGCCATTTTTTAATTTCATTAACTAATTTTTTTTCTTAAAAATATATATATATTTTGTATCATTTTGTTTTTTGAAAAAAAGATATTTTTACGCCTAGACTTGTCAAATTGTATCAATTTACCCTGAACTCTCAATTTTATCAATTTGGATTCTAAACTTAGATGAATGTTGCAATTTTAACGTTTAATTCAATTTATGTTAATTCACTTATTAATTTTTAGAAAAAGTAATGTAGAAACTACTGTTAACTAACTAATTTCAATAAAATCAAGTATCGTAAAAATTAAGTTTAATAAATGCATAAAATAACCATTAAATATATAACTTTGTCAAAATTTACAAATTTTAACAAAAATTTAGTTTTAATTTCTTTTTTCTTTGAAATTTTATAAATTTTGCTTTCACGTATGTTTCTAATTTATTGAATACATATGAAAATCTTTTTTTTTAACGATCTTTCAAGTAAAAATTTATTAGGAGTAAACATTGCAACGCTTCTTCAAATTTAGAGTTAAGATTACAACATTTATCTAAGTTTGAGATTCAATTCAATAAAATTGAAAGTTTACGGTGAAAATTGATACAATTGACAAGTTTAGAGGTAAAAATTAATTTTTTTTTCTATTTTTTTAAATTTGAGCTTTTTTTATAAAACAGAATTTTGAGATTTTACCATTACAAAAAGATTAGAATTTACTGATGAAATGAAGATGTAATATCGAATTAGTTTTATTAATTATTGAATTGAAAATACTTTAGATTTTATTTTGATATATTTGCCCTTACAATGAAAATCTTAATCGACTCAAAATGATTTAATTTTATAATAAAAATATTATAATACTAAGAATAGAGAGTCTCATTCTATGTTTGATTTCCATTCTTAATGCTAGCAACGTGAATATAATTTTTATATGGTTATATATTAGACTACTTCTAAAAGATGTTAGTGATTTTTTTTTATTTAAACAAGATGTTAGTGATTTTTTTTAAATTCAATAATACATGGGGTGTAAATTTAAATCTATAACCTTTTAAACGAAAAAATTATACTTTAATTAATTGAACTATACTTAATTTGACAAGATGTTAGTAAATTATTGCTAGCATTTGCGTTTGAAAAGACATCGTGACAATAATGCAAGTTTTAATCGCCGTAAAGGAAGTTCTTTTCATTTGATGGAACTTATGTCCCATCATTTAAGAGACCATTAATTTTTTTAATCACAAAAAAAGAGAGAGAGACAAGAAATTTCCTCTTTGAATTTCCATTAAGATGGCTACTTTTAAGTAAACTTTATCTAAAGACTAAATTAATAATATGGTATTTGAAAAACTTAAACTTTATATGGTAATACATCAAATCATTCTGATTCGTGGTAGTTTTCATACTGAAATTCTCATTTTCAATACTATTTCTACCCTCACCACTAATGTAAATTGTTATTATAGTGATAGTTGTTACCATGTTCATCATATTCTATGATCTCTTCATTAAAAGAAGATGAAAATTTGGAAATTCAAACTTTTTTTTTAAGTAAATTAAAAAAAAACAACAACGGTGAAACCCCACAGCACAGATCCAATACAACAAAGGAGAACAAACAAACTAACAAATCAAGAAGCTCATACCTCACAGGAAAGAACCACAAGCTACCTAAGAACCCAGCCAGCCTTATACCAAGACAACAACACAAGCTGCTTAGGAATCCAGCCAAAATTCATTTGGTGCACTACCCAATGCTAACTAAGACAACCTTCATGCATGTTCTTCTCTCGTTTGTTCAAAATGACGACAACTTGTGGTGAAGCCACTTGATCTAGAGAAAGATGCAGTTAGGCGCCACTCATACTAAATATGTCAAAGGAATGTACCCAGAGAGCAGCCATCCTGCAAGGTCCTCCTTTATTTCAGAATGACAACAGCTTGTGGTGAAGCCGCGGCATCACTCATGGAAATTGAAACATGATGTAGATTACAATTAATCCTTTGAATTAGTTTCTTCTGATTTTTCTCTTGATTTGTATTGTATTTGTTATTAATGGAAGAAAAAAATCATTTTATTTAGGGAAAAATTAATATTTTAACTCCTAAACTTGTCAAGTTGTTTATTTTCACTTCGAACCTTCAATTTCATCAAATTAGAGACAAGAGTTAAATAAGTGTAACAATTTTAACCATTTGTTCAATCTCCGCTAATTCATCCATTAATTTTACAAAATGCAATGTGAAAATTTTTGTAAAATTACTAATTTCAAGAAAATTAAACCATGCATAAAATTAAGTTTGATTAATGCACAAATTAACTATTAAAGAACTTTGTTAAAAATTCATAAAATTTAAATAAAAATTTAGCTTTAATATTATTTTTCTTTGAAGTTGTATCAATTTTGTTTATTATATATATTTTATAACTTATTGAATGCATGTAAAAATACTTTCTAAAATAATCTTTCAAGCAAAAAACTTATCTAAGGGTCAAAATTGCAACACTTTTTCAAACGACCATGGGTTGACCTGGGTTAGGCAGTTGTCTCATGAGAATAGTCGAGGTGCGTGCAAGTAAAAAAAAATTGCATTACTTTTTCAAGTTTAAGGTTGAGATTGCAATATGTATCTAAGTTTGAGTTCAATTATGAAATTGTTGGTTTAGAGTTAAAACTTATACAAATTGACAAGTCTAGAGGTAAAAATGATTTTTTTTTCCTTTTATTTATAATATATAACA
Organism: Telfairia occidentalis; assembly: GCA_026257165.2. NCBI lineage: Eukaryota > Viridiplantae > Streptophyta > Magnoliopsida > Cucurbitales > Cucurbitaceae > Telfairia > Telfairia occidentalis. Next base: position 375,634 of record JAOANK020000066.1, on the reverse strand, counting down.
TATTAATATCAACATGAACTTACATTATTATATTCCTTGGTTAAAAGTAATAAACTTGTTCTTAAAAGAAACATAAGTTCTTTTCGGCAAGAATACGAAATGTAAAATTGCAAGCTAAACATATATTGGTATACGTTTTCTTAACTAATATATAAATAATAAATCAATATAATATGGTCTATTCCCAATATATGTTTCCATATATAGAATACGTTTTATATATTCATAAACAAAAAAAATAGTAAAAAGTCCTAACAAAAATAAATTAGCAAATTAACACACAATTAGAAATAATCTTTCAACTATTTTTTAATAAAAAAAATATATTAAGAGGAAAAATCAATTTTAACTCCTGAATTTGTTAAGTTTGTATCATTTTTTATTCTAAACTTTTAATTTTATCAAATTGAACCTCAAACTTAGATAACTGTTGCAATAGTCTTGACTTACTGATATTTTTTTTTCTCGAAATATCGTTAAAAAAAATTTCTCGTATGAGTTCAATAAATTATATAACATATACAAAGAACAAAGTTAATAGAATTATAAAGAAAAATGACATTCGAACTAAATTTTTATTAAAACCGGTAAGTTTTGACAAAATTATTTAATATTTAATTTGTGCATTAATCAAACTTTTCATAAAAAATGTTTGTTTTATTTAAATTAGTGAGTTTACAAAATTTTTCACATTGTTTTTCTGTTAAAATTAGCGGGTGATCAATTAGCGAAAATTGAATAAAGGGTTAAAATTGCAATACTTATCTTAGTCTACAGTCCAATTTGATTAAATTGAAAGTTTAGAGTGAAAATTGATACAATTAACTTGACAAGTTTAGAGGTATAAATTGATTTTTTTTTTCAAAATTTAACTATCCAAAATTTACTTTTCATTCTTTTCAAATTTAGAACAAAGTTCATTGTTTTATATTCTATTTTACAATTATAAAAAATGGCTGTCACCTAATCCAATATACAAGCTTTTTTATAGGGAAAAAAAAATCAATGGCATGAAGAAACTAGAAAATTGCGGGTGAAAAATGGAATTAAAAAATATATATATCATTTTGTTCAAGAAAAAACCCCTCCTAAAAAAATAATATAGATTACGTATGTTGGTGTGTATTTATAAATATGTTATCGAAAATTAGAAATACGGAAAAGAAAAAAAAAATATCAAAGATCAAATGAAGAAGAAACATTTGTTTTGTCAAGAGAAAAAAAAGTTTAATTCTACAAAATACTCCTATAGTTAGTAATTTGTTTCAAAAATACTTTTATTCTTTCAAAAGTTACAATACAACACGTCACCTTTGTTGCTAAATGTTTAAAAAAATACTCTGCAAGAAAAATTTGATTGGATGTTTGACAAAAAGTTGTGTCTACCAACATATGAATTACGAGCATACAAAACAGTTTACGTAGTAGCTTGAGTGAAAAAACGCAATCTATGAACTTTAGGATAAGTTTTAGGTATCAAACCAATGTTGTTTGGTAACTATTTCTATTAGGTATATAGAAATTTTATTTTCCCCCAAATTTTTTGATTGTGAGAGGAGGAAAATGATATTTTATCTTAATCTTAACTCTCAAATTCGTTCCCCATCCTCCTACGAAGAAAAAAAAAAATTTTAGATGACATCATTTTGAATGTGACTAAGACTCTTCGATTTTTTTCCTTTTTAGCTCACCACCATTCGCGTCACATTTCCATCATCATTTTTGGAAAGCTAAAGAAATTGTTGTTTTGAAACAATTCCAAATATTAAAGGTCAAAATGAAACTTTTAAAATGATAAGGACATAATTGAAACCTACCCCAAATTAAGTTTACGGACATGATTGAAACATATCCTAAAGTGTAGGAATATTTTATATAAATTAACCTATTCAAAATTGCATATGTGTATATTTGTGTAAATGCTTTCTTTAAAACACAACCAATCATCAAAGTTTTCACAATTCAAATATACCAATAATAAAGAATCAACGACAATATTTATTTATTAGGATGGAGAATAATGTGACATATCTTTGATTCGGGTGAATTTGACCGATCCTTTAATTTAAGAACCATTTTTAAAAAATGTACTTTCTAAAAACATTTTAATCAAAGTAGTTTTTTTAAGGGTCTGTTTGGTATCACTATAGGAAAAAATAATTTTGAAATAAAATTATTTTTTTATGAGCAGTTTTTAAAAAATTAACAATTTAAAATGTATTTAACTAATTTAGATAATCAAAAATATTTTTTAAAAAAATCTGAACAAATAAAATGCACTTTAAAAAAATTGATTAATTTAAAAGTTATTTTTGGATAATCTATTTCTTTTGTGTTTTTTCAAAAATAACTTTTAGATTAATCCAATTTTTTTTTTAAAAAAATACTTTTGATTATTTAAAATTTGTTAAGAAACTATACTAAACACATTTTAAGTGGTTAATTTTTTAAAAAAATGCTCTTAGAAAAAATAATTTTATTTCAAAATCACTTTTTCCCGGTGATGCCAAACAAGCCCTAAATATGTTTGAAATAAGTGATCCTACAACATGTCAAATTTCTATGAATTTTTTTATGTAGAATTTAAGAAAGTTTATTATGTTTTGAGTAATGATATTTACTTGAAAGGTTTGGACATTACACAAATCACTAATGGGTACAACATGTTTTACACTTTATTATACACTTAATCAACATTGTTGCCTTACACAAATCCTTATAGAACATTATATTTAATTCTACTTAAAGTTAAAGCATTTGCTTGTAAATAGCAATAAATTATTAAAAACATTAACAAATTACTAAAAAACCCACCCTTTTCCCCCTTATTCCCTATGTCTACTAAATGGGTTTTAGACAGGCTTTATGCTCACTCAATCTAAACTCTCTCTCTTTAATCTCTCTCCACATGACATTTTGAGCCCCCAAAAAGATCAATTAGCAATTTTTTTTAAAAAAAAATTTTAAAAAAATTAAACTTAAAAGAAAAATTGCATTGTGATGTACTCAAAGTTTTTAGAATCACTAAATTGAGTACTACTTTTTTCTCTGCCAACCACATGAGCAAGCAAAGTGTATGATATATAAACAAAGAGAGAGAGGTACCTTGGAGGAAACTTTATAGTAATTAAAAAGGATTATTAATCGAGCCCTAACGACTTGATATAAATAAAGAGTATCGAACATTGAAGTACGTATAAAAAAAAAAAGAAATTTTAGAGAGATAAGTTCAAATCGCAAGATAGCCACCTATCTAGGAAAAATTATTCAACGAAGACTCCACAATGTGACTAACTTCTATCAATAGTTGGATTTAGATTTAAAAATCTTCATGCCCCCTAATAATTGCTTGATATAAATTCGATGTGCTTTTATGATTTCCCTCTCATAAATCTAACTATGTAAAACTACCAGCCACATTTGTGGCGGCCTCCTCCAATAATTTCTCCCTACCTAGCTACGATGTTTAAAAATTCATGAGCTATCTAACAAAGGAATCAACCAGTTGCTATTCTATGATTTTCGTCAAAATGTGTCTGCACTAACTTGAACAGGATAACAAAAATGAAACGATTTGCGAAGAAAATGATGTGGTTCGTAAGGCATTGGTTGGCTATGATATGATGAGTTCAAATGGGGCATTAGGGTTCAACCTTGGAAACCCATATGGGAGACCAACTTATTTTTTTAACTCTTGCTTTGTCTCTTTGTTTATGCAAGTAATCAAACTCAACCCAATTATTCTTTGAACTTCAAAATCATTTTTTTAAGTCTTTGAAGTGAGGCTTTCCTCACCCACAAGGGCTAAAGGGAATGCCCCTAATGACCCCCCACATTCATTGGGTTTGTAAAAGCCCAAACAATCCAATATGCCATTACTTGAGTGCCTTTGGTCCACTTCTTCTCTCTTTCTAACCCTTTTTCTCTCTCTTTAATTTTGCCTTTAATTTGGTAATAAAAGAGAGAATTTTATTGGGAGTTGTGTACTTAGAGGAAAAAAATAACATGTGGGACAAAGATTAAAGCTATATTCTTTGAAATGGGAGCAAAGAAGACCCATTGTACTATGAAAGATTTTTTTTTTATTTATTTATATAATATAGTTTCATAAGATCATATCCATCTAATTCTCCACTAACTCTTCTTCTTGTTCTTTCAAGACTTGGGATTCCTTCTGTTGAATATGTATTCCCAAATCCATATGCATATAAAATTGAAAGTTTAACCAAACTTTTCAATTCATCCAATTAACTCACTCCTAATTTTGAATAAATGATGAAATCGAATATTTTTTTTTTTTAATTTTGGTGGTTTCTCTAATTGTGTTGGATATTTTTTAGTTGGCTTATATTTTTCTTCTTCCTTTCTTTTTAATTTGAAGACTTTTTTACTTGCTTCATTTTATGGGGCTTGAATATTTTTTTTTGGCGTATTTCAATGATGATTGGAGTATAAATGTTTTATTGGTTAAATTTTGTATGATTGTTGATTAGTTCATTGAAAATTTTCTAAATTTAAAGACTCAACTAAGTGGGCGGCATTGGGGACGAAAGTTAGGTTTACGATTGGATTTGGCTTCTTAAGTCATAACTCTATATTTAGGGGAGGAGTTGACAAATTGATCAGGCTTTATTATTGAAACAAACAAACTTCAACACTAATCTATTATTCAATCTCTATACACATAATTTTTCTAAACTCAACTTATCATACTTTATTAACCAAATCGAGCATAGCTAGATCAACTGGTTAAAATATATCTCTCTGATCAAGAAGTCATGAGTTCGAATCCTCACACTCACATGTCATCTTGATGATTGATTAGAGTAAAGGGATTGGGTTTTAATTTTTATAGAAAAGAAATATGTATATGAAAAAAAAGAAAACAATATGATATTGGATAAGTTTGTTGTAAGGAAGGTTTGACCTATTGATAACTATATAAATCATTATTGTAAAACACACAACTTTCTTTTAGACAAAATTTTAAGACTTCTTGTCTCCCTTCCCCACCACATCCTCATTGCCCTCTCTTTAAACCCTCACTTTGGCCACACCCACATCTCCATCTCCATCATTCACATCACTATCTTCTCATTCAACGCCTCAGATCCCTCCACGTGTACCCTCTCCATACTCCTTACCACACTAGATCCCTCCCCCCTCCCAATATAAACCTTCTGCGTAGAACGAAATTCATGCAAACCAAATGAACACACACACAAATTAATACAGTTTTCTTTTTCTTTCTTCTTTTTTTTTTTTTAACCTTCATTTTCCGTCGACGATGGAGACTCGCCGGGAAAAGAGCTCCTCCTCCGGCGAGATCTTCTCGTTCCCGAGCACTCCCGTACAGGATCAGGATTCCGACTTCGAATTCGGATCGATTACTCCTGATTCTCCTTCCACGTTCAACAATTCGCCGGCGGATCATCTGTTCGTCAATGGCCGTCTCTTGCCTCACTCTTTTCCGCCGCAACCGATCGGTGTCTACGCTCTCGATGTTGCTCGTCCGGCGAGCCGGACGAGCAGCGTCGGGAGTAAGGATTCGTTCATGTCGTCGCGGAGTAATAGCAGTAATAGTAGTTGCAGTAGCAGTACCAGCGCGAGGACGAGTGCGAGCGACAATGCTGAGAGATCCTCGAGATTCTCTTCGCATCAGAAGAAAGGGCAGAAATCTTCGGTTTCAGCTCAGGTGTACGGATCTTCTCAGAGATGGCAGTTCATCTCTTCTGTGCCGGTGCCGGCGACGCTGAGCCGCGAGAATTCGAGGCGGAAGAAGGCCGTCGAAAAAATTGGGGGAAAATCGGATTTGAGGAGGAAGAAGTGGCGGACGGAGAAGACGACGGCGAGGAAGAAGAAAAAGAAGAAGAAGAAGAAGAATATGTGGTTCGGGAGGAAGGTTTTCCGGTGGATTATACTGGTGTGTAAGGAATGCCATGCGATTGAACCGTCGAGGAAGGATGAGATTGTGAGGAAGACGAAATCGACGAAACCGAAGAGTTATTGAATTTATTTATTAATTTCTTCTGGATTTTGCCTTTTTTGCTTGCTCTGGTGAATTTCCGTCTCTTGATTTCTGGATTTTTTTTTTTTTTTAATTTATTTTCCAATGTTATGGCGTTTTCTTGGCGTTTGTTGATATGATATGATCTGATCTGATGATCTCTGATCTCTCTCTCTCTCTAGAATGTTGAGCAGTGGAGAAGTTAGGTTAACAATGTAATGGTTATGATGATGAGTTTGGAAGGTCATTTCAGGACTTGATGAACCTGTTTGGAATGAATTAGGAAATAATCTCAAATTATAATGTAGTTTTCTTAATGCTATAAAGCAAATGAGATGCCCAGTTCGAACATAGCTTAGGAATAAAATATCTATAACCATTGCAAAGTTAATGATTCGGTTCTTCAACATTGTGATTGTTAAACTAAAAAAAGTGCAAATAAGGTGATTAGATTTGAATTTACAGTCGATGAGATTGTTTTTTCATAGTTTAACCGACCATGTATCCGACCTCCAATTTAAAAGAAGATAATGAGTGTCACTGGTTACCTTTTTGGAGATGGGATCAATAGTATTCATATTGTCACATAATCTCTTACAGTTGTTAATTTGAACATAGTTGATCAATTGGTTAAAACATACATCATCGACTAAAATGTTAGAAATTCGAATCATCATCCCTCCGTATTGTTGAACTCAAAAAATTATA
>JAOANK020000066.1:338312-353744 GCA_026257165.2 Telfairia occidentalis | reverse complement strand
ATTTGTGCCCCCGACATAAATTTCTGGATCCGCCCCTGAGTTAAACTATGTATCTAATTAGAGCAATTAATATATATCCTCATTTATGACTAGCTATGAGTGTTCTTATAATTGGATAAAACTATTGTTGCATGTATTTATTTTTGTTTTTTTCTTCGTATTGATTCTTATGTTAGATGCTTTTATTTAGTTAGATTTGGACATTTCGTGGGTAAGTTGAGTGCTTTTTTATCTATTCAATTCTATAACTAGGTTCGAGTATCTTCGTTATTAGATTTAGACATTCTTTTTACACGATTTTGAGATTTTGTGGGCAATTTTTTACTAATTAGTTCTGAGAAGATATTGAATGCAACATTTATTTAAATTTATAGTTTAAATGGATGGAATTAAAAGAGTTAAAAGTTTAAAATATCGATAAAATTAAAAGCATAAAATCAAATTTAACTCGCCCATCAAGTAGAAAGATAAAAAAAAATGTGATTTTCCCCCATTCTCTTGTTTCCTTGCCTTGATGAATTAGTCCATGTTAAAATAGATTTCTCTTTAAAAAAAAAAAAATTGTATTCTAAATATGATATCCAAACAATAACAAACTTCTTTTTTTTTTTTTTGAAATGAGACAATAACAAGCAAAACTGAACTTGAATTCATTATTTAATTTTTCTTTCTTTCTTTCTTTTTTTTTTCAAATGAATGAAATACATATTTTCTGTCAATTGCATGCATGATTTCTTTTTGACAAAATGCACTCAACATACAAAAAATGGGAAAAAACTTGAGCGTAAAAGAAAATCATGCTTTGAAATAATCCTTTTTAAAAAATAATTTTGAATAATTTGATCCATAATACATGCGAAAGTTTTACTTTTGATAGTCTTGTTTGACAGCAAAATAAGATAAATCTTATTTAAAAAATGTCAACTAGTCTTCATGCTTATTATTATTATTATTTAAATGAGTTTTTATGAAATACTTGTTGAAATGAATGTGCAATTAAAAATAAATTATCTTAAAAAATAATAAAAATAGATTATTTTCACTCGACCTAAGCATAATTTTTGGTTCATTAATAACCTCCCTTAGAATTGTAAATTAATATTCCCACCCCAAATTTAAATTGTAATACTAAAGAAAATAAGTTTATAATTTTTTAAAAATTACTACAGTTTTTTAATGTTTTATGATAAATAGGCCCTATAAAACAATTTATTGACCCGAATTCAGAGCTATAACGCCTGAATTGATCAGACGTATATTATATGGAAAGTGAATTAATGGGCCATTTTAAGCCCAATAATATTCTTGACATCCCAAAAGCGGCCCAAAATTTTAACAATTTGCGAATTGGTCCACTATTGAATCTCATCGGTTGCAACCGGGAATTGCGGCAGAAATTGTAGTAAATAAATGCTTTTTTTTTTCTTTTTTTTTTTTAAATCACATTTTGGTTATCTGACTTTCATATTTATTCTATTTTGGTTATTTGAAATATCAATTTTAGTCTCTAAACTTTCAAATTTATTTTATTTTGGTCTCTACACTATCAAAATGTCCGTTTTAGTTTTTGAACTTTTGAAATATAATCATTTTAGTCTTTGCTATATAATTTTTTCATCTTATATTTATTTGTTCAATACTCATTTTCAACCTATGTGACTTAAATACATGTTCACCTTAATATGCTAATATATATTTGAAGATATGTCATTAGTTTGTTAAAAATAAAATAAAAATAGAAACAAAAATAGTTACTTTCTAGAAGTTCATGGACTATTGTGAAAGTTTAAGGACCAAAACATAATGAATCTGAAAGTTCAAGGACCAAAACAAACATTTTGAAAGTTTAGATATCAAAATAGGATTTAAACTTTTTTTTTTTTAATTTTAATACTATTGTGCACATTATGCTTTTATTCTCTTAGATATAATTGCAAATAATACCTCTATAATTTACATGTATCGTAAATTGTAATACTAAAAACAGTCTTAAATATAACCTTATTATTATTATTATTATTACCATTTTTCCTTTCACCTAAATGAAACAAAATTTATTTCAGACAAGTAAAGCATAGCATATAATTTCTTTATTTAGATATTATGTTTTTATGATGTGAACTTCAAAATCATTTGAAACATAAGTTCCTAATTAATTTTTTAGGAATGGGCAATAATAATTGATTACTTAGTTGAATGGATCATTGCATTATGTTATTTTTTTGGGATACCAACTAATCTTACAACACTTTTTTTTAAGTTCAACAACATGTATGTTGGGAATTCGAACTCATAATCTTTTAATTTGAAAAATATATCTTAACCAATTGAGTTATGCTCGATTTGACAATCTTACAACACATTTGAAGTATCTATAATTACTATTTATTTTTTTTAATTCGAGAGATAAATAGGGCTAAGAAATATTATAATTTACATGAAAGTTAAAACGATTGTTTTATACATATGATATGACTCGTAACAAATTTGCAATTATCCGTTCATTTTAAAGAAAAAAAAAATAAACGTGACCAATAATTGAAGTCTAATAGTTTATTATTATTATTTTTTGGGCGGATATAAATTGCAGTTATAATTGTAGGTAGAGTGTAACTTGTAATTAAATAATAGCCTTGTGGTTAAGATTTAAAAGATCTCAAAGTTAAATAGTAAATAATGCCACTTTTTTTGACAGTATATTATGGTTTAATTAAATTATTATTATTTTGTTAAGAAGCTGAAGAGAATAGGACAACTTCGGTTTTATAAATTATAATCATTCAAATATCAATTTGGTTGATATAATTTGTATTTAATTTTAATTTAATTCTTATATTTCATTTTAGTCTTTATAATTTAATCGTAATTTTAAAAATTTTAATTTGATTCCTATAATTTTGATAAAATTTACAAGATATCTTTTATTAAAACGAATTCACAATAGATAATATGGTATATATTCAATATGTTACTAATCAAATTATAAGTGTCAAATTGAAAATTTGAAAGTTGAACCAAATAAAAAATTTGAAAACCATAAAGGATGAAATTGGTAATTTAATTCCACTTTCATCCTCGTCCAAATCTCGGGGTTTCAGTTCAAAGTGAAATCCCGTACACATTTTTCTGTAGAATTATTGCAAAGTGCGATAGAGAAAGGAAACCAAAAAAAAGGCAGAAGAAAGAAATGAGAGAATAGCGAAGGGTAGTTCCATTAAAACCAACGAAATTTCTTTTTGATTTCGCGGCTCTCACGAAGCCCTTCTCTGCAAATTACAGAGAGCAAAGGAGGAAGAGATCTGTGGTGTTATTGCTCAGAAACCAGTTCATCGCAATATTGATTTGAATCGCATTATTGGGTAAGTCTCTGAATCTCAATCTGTAAACAAATGGATTGCAATTGAATTTCATAAATTGGAGAACTCCCCATTTTGAAGCCACTCCTTTGTTGTTGTTTCACTTTCGATGTTGACTTTTTTTTTTTGTTTCCAGTGTTTCTCATTATTTATTTTCCTGTTGGCCCGTCGCCATTGCGTATCTTAGTTCCTCCAACCCGTCACATGTCTTATGTTGAGACCCACTTGCTTTACTTTGGGTTCAAGGGCTGCTGCGCATTATCTTATGTTTATTTCAATTGTTCTTTTCATGAATTTGGATTCTGTTTCGTTGTCAAATTCATGTTTTTGGTTGGTGTAGATGATTTATATTTCTTTGGTGCTCTCCAATGCTTTTCCAGATTTAATATTTGAGGGTGCAGTTGGGATTGGTAAAGACAAACTTTGGTTTGAATTTGAGGTTGCCTATTGGAGAACCTGTTCAAAAATGAGGGAAATCTGGAAATGAGATGGTTGAGTTGGTCTCAAATTGTGGTTCAGTTTGGCAATCTAGTGTATGCGAAGTGGGTGAAAGGTGAAAAAGATTGCTAGCACAAAATGTCTGACGTGGCGGCTATAGCAGAGGCAGTGGCAGCAAGGTTTAGTTCTTTGGAGCTTATTGGAAGAGGATCTTTTGGTGATGTGTACAAGGGGTAAGCTTCAATTATGCTATTATATCTATGATTCAGTGCTTTGTAATTTGTTACACACTCGATCTTTTGGTGTGCTCAATTAAATAGATGACTGGCAAAGGCTGCAAATATGTCTATATGAGATCTTTGCACTAGCGTGGATTTAGATAAGCATACATTTTTATGCTGCATCACTGTTACTTTAATTTCAATTAAACGTGAAGAAAAGGTACTTTAATTAAAAGTTTAGACATCCTTTCTGTAACATAAGGTGCTGGTGCTGGTGCTGGATTGTTTCTTCCTCTCACTCTGCGTGAGTGCGTCCTTTGTTTAACTATTTTTTGTGGGGGTGTAAGTTACCAAGGTGCTTTCTTCTTCATAATCATTTAGAAAATGAGTTGCTCATTGATTTTGTTTCTTGATGCCTTTCTGCATGTGCAGGTTTGACAAGGAGCTTAACAAAGAAGTTGCTATCAAAGTTATTGATTTGGAAGAATCGTAAGTACAGAGGTTGCCCTATATTTTTCACTGACGTTCATGATGAAATTCAAATTAAGAGCTCTTGCCTTGACAATGAAGAACATGTTGAGCTACCCTAATTTTTGTTTGATTAAAAAAACTTGTGTAATTATTAAATGGTAGTGTAACATAAAATTTACCACATTCTTTGCTAAATTTTGCGAGTTTCTTTTTAAATAAAAGGATTACTACTATGAAATGAGGAATTATTTAATCCTCATTTATTTATCTTTTGGTCTTCGGATGACTTTATTCTTTTTTTTAATTAACTGCTTTTTCTGTTGGTTAGTGTTGCATCATTAGATTACAACTTTCAAATTTTGTTTTCTAGACACATGAAAGTTTCCTTGTCATAATCCTATTATGATTATTTACTCCTTACAACTTTCAATTTATTGGTCACAGTCCCTTGACATTTCCTTTTCATTAGTGAGAAGTTGTTTCTTGTTATAAAAAAAAAATTATTGGTCACAGTAAGATCAGCATTGGGTCTCCCTTTAGCCGCCTCCAAGAATTTGAAATGATTATTTTTTAAAGGATGCTTATATTTCTTTGATAATTGAAATTACAAAAGATGGGGGAAGAGAAATTCCCAAGCCAGCAGATGTAGCACTTTGTTAGCTATAAAGTATTTCTGTGTTCTTAGTGTTACATTCTCTTGCATATGTAGCACTTTTACTGGACAAAAATGTGTAGCCGATTGAAATGCTGTGTTTTTGACTTGATATTCATTTAATATCCTTGAACTGGAATTCTTTTTGGGTGAGAGGATGGGATGATTCTTTTTCCACATCTCCATTTCATATTTTTTCTTATGCGTAATAGGCTGCCCTTTTCAATTATACTTTTTTTTTTCCTTTCTTGAATCTTTCAATGTTTTGTGGCCTTTCTTTTCTGTGATATTGCTAAACTTGTTTTTTAATTAATCTTCTGCAGTGAGGATGAGATTGAGGATATTCAGAAGGTATAAATTAACTGGTAAGTAAATCGAATTAGGTGAATGCTTAGGTGCTAATCTACCTCAGTTTTGTGCCAGGAAATTTCTGTTTTGTCACAATGTCGATCGCCCTACATTACTGAGTACTATGGTTCTTATCTTCACCAGACGAAGTTATGGATTATAATGGAATATATGGCTGGTGGCTCTGTTGCAGATCTGGTAAACCTCTATTTGGCTCTTTGCTCCACACCTAATACAGAAGTATTACTAACCGTCCAATAAACTACACAAAATTTAATCAACAAAACACCTAAAATCGAGTTATAGACATGCATCCCAACCTCAAGAATGAAAGTACCAAAACATAGCCACAAAATCAAATGATAAGTTTGGGTTAGTTTTGTTTAACCCAACTGAAGCATCCACGAACCAATGCAATTCATAAAGTTTCAATTTCCTTGATCCCAACCCAACCCAATCTTTACTGTTTGGGTCGAGTTGATAAATTTTTTAGTCATCAGTTTTTCTAAACACCCCTAAAGAACTATTGTTGGTCAGAAGTTCTTCTTGGCACGCTTGATGCTTCTATATCATCGCAGTGTTATCAAATGTCTCTTCGACACTCAAATAGCAGTGTTAAAGAAATTTCTTTACGGTGAACTGGGTAGTATTTTTGATTCCTCTCTTGTCAATATAAACTAACGACAAGCTCTGGTTCTGCAGCTGCAGTCTGGTCCACCACTTGATGAAATGTCAATTGCATGCATTCTACGTGATTTGCTGCATGCAATTGATTACTTGCACACTGAAGGAAAAATTCACAGGGACATTAAAGGTTTTATTTCTTCTTCACAACTCAATGAATTTGTAAAAGTTAATTTCTTATCATCCATGGAGGTGGTGATGATGCCCACTCCTATCCTTCCCACCTCCCCTGCGAGGGGAAAAATGGAAAAGAAAAAAAAGTGAAGGAGTTTATAGAGTAAAAGCCAACTCATATGAATGAATTTCAGTGCTCGTTAGTCTAATGAAAGACTGTATTTTACTTTTCAGCGGCAAACATTTTACTGAGTGAAAATGGTGATGTTAAGGTATGATTTTTCATGATCAAAAAGTTTTGTGTAGGCTTGTATAGCTGTTAAGGATTATCTGGGTTTTGATTTTGAAGGCTAAAAATTTAATCTCTACAGGTTGCAGATTTTGGCGTTTCTGCTCAATTAACGAGGACAATATCAAGGAGAAAGGTAGAGTATGATGTGAATTATTGGACTTTGTTCATTATTCTTTTTTTCTTTTCCCCACGTTAATGGAATTTTGTATTTTTGTCCAATTAGTAGGCTTTGTAAACACCCTTGGCTGGCTGGTTGTCGAGGAGAATTTTAGCTCCTTGGCCCCTGCTGTTCCCTTCCTTTGTTTGATCCATACAATTGTTTCTTATCATCATTATTTAAAGTAAGATGACAGATTTTGTTAAATGTTTTCCGATTGTAATAATTTGTTTGTAAACATTTGCTTTCTTGTTAGCTTTTACTGTAAACTTTTGCTGAATTGTTATTATTCTGGATGAGAATATTTTTTTCTTTACCCATATTCTCATTCTTTTGGATGAGATCTTTTAAATTTTGTGTTATCCATCACTAATTTCTTGACCACAGACATTTGTAGGAACCCCATTTTGGATGGCGCCAGAGGTAATTCAAAATTCTGAAGGATACAACGAGAAGGTATTTACTCAGTACCATTTTCTGGAATTTTGGTGGTTTAATTGATTCTAAGATAGCCACACTTTCTTGATTTTGCATTCACTAAGTTTTCAATCCTTATATCTAGAGCGAGCACTGCAATCCTATCACATTTTACTTGATGCAGGCAGATATCTGGTCTCTAGGAATCACTGCTATTGAGATGGCAAAAGGGGAGCCTCCACTTGCCGATCTTCATCCCATGAGAGTTCTTTTTATCATACCTCGAGAAAATCCACCTCAGGTTCACTTCATAACTCTATACTCGACACTGTTTCATGACAGACAGTGAACTCCAAGTATGAAACACTGTATTGTCATTTTTCATGACAGTATAGCTTTTATGTGTTTTCTGAGCAGTTGGATGAGCATTTTTCTCGACCTATGAAAGAATTAGTGTCACTGTGTCTGAAGAAAATACCTGCTGAGGTAAAGCATTAATTTTCTTGTGTACTGGTTCTGTGTTTTAGTTGATTTCTTTTCAATTCGGGAATATATTTTCTTAATCAAAAACTTCTTTTGTTTGAAGACTGCAAATATACAATTTTTCAAATGAGTTATGTTCTTGATTTTATTTTTTATTTTTTATTTTATAAGAAACAATTTCGTTGGCCAAACCGAGCATAACTCAATTACCGACTAAAATGTCGTGGGTTTGAATCTCCACCCCCACATGTTGAACTAAAAAAAAGAAACGATTTCATTGGAGAGGCGAAAGGAATTACAAAAGACTTCTCCAATTGGAAAAAAGATTAGCGTAATTATACGAGATAAATAGGGGAGATAATTTACACCAAGATATAGCTAGGTAAATAACTCTATAAAGAAATCTATCAAAAGAAAGCTTCTTCTCATAAAATATTAGGTGATTTCTCTCCATCCAAAGGGACTAAATGAAAGCTCGAAAGATATGTAACCAAAGGAGCTTTTTCTCTTTCTTGAATGGGTGACCCGTGAGGGAGAGGTTCAAGAGGCAATGAAGCTCAACAGGAAGTATCAACGACCAATTGGAGGAGAGAATTTCACTCCAAAAAAGAGAGACATAAGAGCATGTGTTGTGTTGTTGAAATTCAAATGATTAAAAGCCACAAATTGGTGTTTCTGTGAAAAGTGAGCATGAATTCAGTGGGCGCGTGTACAGTGATTCTTCATGTACCTTCCTACAGTACTAATATGGGAGGTCAATATGTTGCATAGGTTGATTGTGGTAGGGATTCACAGGACTGTTTTTGTTTATCTTTTTGCAAGAGTCAGTACAAGTAATTAGGGACTACTTAATAGTCAGCACCCGGAATGTTTTAAAGGTATGGAAAGTTGGTGTATTCTCAGGTTATTTTTAAGGTTCACAGGATTTACATTGTTTATTTCAACTACTGGTAATTCATCATTTTTGTTCTCTCTAATATATCCTCTCCCATGTTGTATTTTTTTTTTTGTAATTGTTTCTTGTTCAAACTTGGTGCAAGAATTCAAGTTGTTTTTGTTTTCTGCCTTTTGAAGTTATGGTTTTTATGATGTGCGGATATCTCTTTTTCTGTTTAGCTTCTTGTTTTGTGGAATAGTTTAATACATTTTTTGCTCTTTCAATTTCAGAGACCCAGTGCCAAAGAGCTTCTGAAGCATCGATTCATTAAGACTGCCAGGAAGAGTCCAAGGCTTCTAGAGAGAATAAGGTCTGTTAGGATACTTGCTTTCCATTACTTTAATATGGTAATTTTCTTATAAGCGTTTTACCATGTTCTTATCTTTTCCTTTTTAATTGCTAGCTATTACTTTTTTTCAATGTTCAGAGTCCTAGGCATGGGTATGGAATTTGGTGTTCTTTTTGACTTTTTACTCCATATTTTCCTAATTTATAGGCCATAGTTCCTACATTTTTGTGTTAATGCGTCTGAAGAATCGAGGAAAGCCAAATAATATAAAGATGTCCTTGTATAAGGCGATGTATCAGTGATCTTATTTGTTGATATTGATAGAGAACGTCCGAAGTACCAAATAAAGGAAGATGCTGAAACACCAACTAATGGTCCTAGAGCAACAGGTGAAATGTCCGACACTGTGAAAGTATCAAGAAATGTAAGAGAAGAAACTGTTCGTGCCAGGTGGGTAAAACCAAATATATATCTCAGTTTCCTATTAAAAAAAACAAAGAACCCAAATATTGTTAATGCTATACTCATTGAGCTTTTGAATTCTGACTACTTATAATTGCAGCAACCAGGGTAAAACTCCAAAGAATGCTGGATGGGACTTTAGCATTGGGGGACCACATACTACTGGTACCGTTCGAAGCGTAGTAAAACCACCTCAAATTAGGGAAAGAAAGCCAGACATTCCTTATGGTCAGGCTGCACCTAGTAGAATTCCAGAGAGTGGCAACTGGCTAGCTGCATCTGGAAATTCATCACGTGACGTAGCTGAAGATGCTAGAGATTCATATAATGATGCTAGTGAAGATGTAAGTTCTCCTCTCACTCCATTTCTCTTTGATGTAGATACTTTTGCAATTGTATTTGCTTGTTCGTCAATCATCTAGATTATTGGAATAAGCCTGTTGGACATCAATATTCACGACTTCAAGGATTTTAATTTGTTCCAGACGTTTGCTAAATGAAATCTGTGCATCATAAGAATTCTTAAATGATATGCCCTTTATAATCAGAATAATTGAGCAAAAAAGCTGGCGTTTGTAGACTAAATTTAGCTGCAATGGCAAGGCTTTAAGGACTTTCACTTGTTCCAGAAGTTCTAAATTATCCTTGCTCTTGCAGCCAAGTTTGGTACGTAAACTGCAAAAAGTTTTAATAATCATAACTGCATAACTGAGCATTATGATTGTTCATTTTTTCTATTTGCAATAGTGAACTTTTGAAAAATTGGTTGTGGATAGTGTTACCTCTTACCCCTTTTTTTTAATTATTTATTATTTATTTTGTTAATTTCCAATCTTAAACTTCCAGGAAGAGTTATCTGTAAGTGGTTCAGGAACTGTCGTGATCCGATCTCCTAGGGGATCTCAAGCATCTTCTCAATTCCATAATGAAAGCAGTCCGGTAGAATTATCTTAAATTCAATGATCGTTTTGAGCTTTGCTATGCATATTTGTTTATGAAATCAATGAACTATGCAGTCTGGAAGTGCACAAGCATATTTTGAGGACACATCTTTTAGTGGTACTGTTGTTATGCGTGGTCAGCGTGATGATTCTATTTCTCCTCATACTCCAAATCCCAGATTGGGAATTCAAGAAAGGACTTCAAGTTTGTCTCCTGAAGATAGTGCAGTAAACCTTTCGGAGGTTGCTTTTAAGTCCTTTGATTTGTGTTCTTATCATGATTCAGTGTAGCAGTTGCTGTTGGTACTATTAAACTGCTACATATTTTAAATTCAGTTGGGTTGATTTACTTTTTAGTTGTCGGCCAACACTTGCATTTTTCTGATTGAGATGAGTATTCTTTTGTTATTCTGGGAAGGGCAGATTGGTGGAGGTTGGATTTAAACATGGCATAGCATCTTCCCTTTTCAAATACGTTTTCTTTTAGTAATTTTTGTTGAATTTTTAAGATCATATATTTTAGGATTGCAATCCTCACTCATTTTACATAGCATTTTGGTTTTAAAGTAGAATTTAAATGTATCTCCTACAAAATTTAATTCGTTCCTTCCTTACTACCACAAATCAAAATAGGCTTTAGTGCTGTGGAATTACTAATTTTGTCCTGTTTGATGACTTTGTAGGCAAAGGCTGCAATGCAAGCAGGATTGAAGAAAGCTAATGTAAGGGAAAGATCAGCTCTCAATAAACCCAACGACAGGAAGGAAAATAGAAGAACAGAGCAAACAGTGAGTAGCTCTGACTCTTCGAGGTATATCTAAGCAATTTCCACCATAACTTTTGCTTCACAGAATGTCGGACTGGTGCCTAATATCAATAATTTGTCCCCAGGCATTCTCGTGAATTCTTTGATGCACCAAGAGCATTGCCAAGACCATCTCAGTCAATTGATGATGAAGAAAATGCAAAAGTAGCATTGTCTTCTGCACCTTTATCAATTTTGTTTATGCCATCCTTGAAAGAGGTAATTAAAGCTGATTTGAGTTCGTAAGTTTATTGTATTGATTTTTTTTTTTTTTTGAATTATGTGCACCCGAGTAAACCTGGCAAATCTGATAATTTGTGTGTATTAATAGTACCTGCATCAGCTGCATGGTACTTTTGTAAAGTGTGTTCCATCTTGCTATGCTTCTCTCAGTCTCTGTTTTATCTAGTATATTAGGACATGAGAGTAAGACATCAAATCACCCATGCTTTATAGGGCTGAAGAAAAGCCATTATCAATTACTACTCTTGGTGTTTGACTATTTCTTTGTCGACTATGTCTTTGGTAGGGCTGATCTGCTCTAAATTCACTTTACTTCCAACAAAAAAAAAGAAACACGATGCTTTTTGAGAAATTACTGTCTTTGATAGAGCTAATCTGCTCTAAATTCATTTTACTTCCAACAAAAAAGAGAAACACATTGCTTATTGAGAAATTTGAGTCTCTCATCTTTCTACGATTAGCTACCTACTTTCACGAACATCCCATCTCATTTCCCTCTTCTTTTATTTATTTTCTCAACAATTAGTTTTTCTGCGTTAACTAGTTAAGAGAAGAAAAAATTTATTCTACGTCTTAAAAGACTTTCATATCTTACTCCTTGCCACACCCTAACTAACCTGATTAAATTCTTTCTTATCCGAGCCTATTAATACCTTACCCCAAAGATTGTTCATTGTCCTCACATTGAAAGTAGAGTCCTTTCAGATGTTTTCATTGCCTTACCGCTCAAACATCTATCGGTCGTGATACGCCCCTTATCCTATTTACAAAGTTACTGATGGGGAGAGCTCCATTCTCCCCCACAATGGGTATTGATATTCACGCCCTACTTTTGTTCGTTAGCTGCCCTTATAGTTATGGGCTGTGGGTTGTGTAAGATCCAAGGATTTTGGCAAGCTCGCAGGGCTATGTTCTTCTTGTTTTCTATATGTTGGACCATTCACATATTTTAAACTAGGCCCCTTGCTGCGAAAGATGGGGTTCAACCTTGATGTCCTTCTTTGGCCCAGTGATAAATATTCCAATTCTTCTTCCAACACGTCATCAGAGATGTTGGCTAACAGTGGGGCCAAAGTCTCTTCCACTTTGGCTTCTATATTCTTCACATCAACCATTCCCGAGCGTCAAACTGCTCTGATATCTCTGAGAGATCTGTTCTATTCTAAATTTGTGTGTCTTACAATATATAAACAGATGTACAATGGTCGAAGGAGAAATTTTGAGAGTCCCCCGTCTCGCCGCCACTAGCTACTTCTTACTTTGGCATTCAACCTCCCTCCTTCGATTACGATTAGATATGCCCCTTCTTAACAAACTTACGCATTTTACTCTTTGCCCCACGCTAGCTATCTAACTTCATGACATGGTTACTTGGTCAACTTGGACTCTCTCCTTTCATCTTCTTATTCCTTTGATATACAAAGTTAACAGTGGGCCTCAATATTCTCGTCCCCATCTTCTTTCATAGGCCTTTTATGATGCATTTGGTATAGCACATGGGCTTAAGATTTGATTCCCTAGCAGTGTCCTGTCAGAGTGATAACCAACGTGCGCAATGTTTCTGTTTATTCAATGTTTTTTCTATTTTTTTGGTACAAATGTGCCAGTAAGCGCAATCTGCGAGTACGTTGTCATCTCAGGTAGGTGCTGAAGATTCAGAAGGATCACCTGCTCGTGCTGTAATTAATGCACTTATAAATATGGAACACCTAAAACCTGGATCATGTGAGGTTCTTGTTACCAAGTTGCTCCAGAAATTGGCCAGGTTTGTTAGTTCTTTCGCTTTCCCAGTCTATCTACTCCCCCTTTCCCCCTCCTTTGAATATCACGTTATGTTAAGTTCTCGAAATTAACTTTTCGAGAAACACTTCTGCAGTTCAAAGGAATCTTCATTGAAAGATTTACAAGATTTGGCAACTCGCATATTCACCAAGGCTAAGACAGTTCCCGAAGAAACACACAATGTCGCAGATTCTGATAGCAGCAAAAAGCAACCAAACAGGGAACTTCATTCAAATTCTAATTTGAGCTCACTTGCTAGATTTTTACTCTCCAGGTCTGTTTTATGATAATTCGTTTTTAGTTATTTTATACAGGGATTCACACCATGTCTGGCTTCTTCACCGTATGCTTACAAGTGTTCACTTGTTTCATTGCACTAAATCTGGAAATTTTATCGTTTTATCTACCATGAGCCCATGCCAGTACATATCATATTGCCATTCTTTTTGCATCAACTGGTAGGAAAGTATGTTGGTGCCAATTAGAGTGAGACACCAGTTCAGTCTGTGCTAATTAGATTAGGAATCTTCAATTCCTCCATCATTCATCTCTTTAAGCCTCACCCATATTCATGCACGTGTTCAGGTTTAGAATTTGCCACCATATTGAAACTTGACAAATTCTAGACGCATGACGGAAATTTTTTTTATTCATACCTGATCAATAGACATCTGTATAAAGAGTGTTTGAAGACTGAAGCCAGATGTCGTAGGCGTTAGTTTTTCATATGGATTTTAAGTTCTTGTTGAGTGACTAATGAAACATGTACGGGAAGGAGTAATAAGGCTTTTTATGCAAAGTATAGAGATTAAAATTAAACATCAGAAAATCAAGGAATGGAAATAGAACATTTGAACGTTTTAAGACAAACAATGTAAGCATGAAGTTCAAGGATCAAAATAGGAACCTTTTTTCTCCTTCTAAATTCTTGAAATGCAGACATCATAGTTTCTGATTACTGTCAAATGCACTTGAGTTTAACTAGATGGCTTTGTGAATCAGATGGCAAGGTCAGGTGTCACGGGATCTCAGTCCAGCTTAAAAGGGGGAAAACTTGTGTATTTGTTTGATATTTTTTATTCTTGACAGTGCATTATTTGAGTTCGCATGTACATACGTCGTTGTAAGAAATGGTGTATTAATTATTAATTGTGATTTTTCCTTATGGAATTTTTGTTTTTGCTAGCAACATTTCTTCGAATATGGGTGCTTGCTATTCATTGCGTCGACAGTGTAATGTTATTAAAACTTGAGTTTGATGAATAATTGTTATTGAAATGCTGTGAATGTTGGTGTGTATTTACACGTCAATCATGTTTTTGAGACCCTTTTTTGACATAAATTTAGGTAACATTCTATTGAGAATGTTTAAAACTTCAGAGAAAAAAAGAAAAGGAAATTGAGATGTCATTTAACTTATATAGGTTATATACACATTACAAATTTAGTTCCATTAATCTCTAAAGGTTTTTTTTTTTCTTTTTTTAATCTATTTTTGTTTTCTAATAAATCCTATTAGTTAATATCATTACCTAAGTATTGACGTAATTTAATGATTGATTGGACTCATGAGTGATAATTTTGATATTATATGATATAGGAGAATAAATAGTCAACTATTTGAAGTTCATATATTTACATAAGATCTAGAAATTTGAAATAAAATAGATTATATGATAAGTACATTATTGTGATGCAATAGCATATGTGAAAGAAAAATGGATATGTTTCTATATGAGAAAAATATTATCTCAGTCTCTCACATCTCTTATCTTTGTTGTGGATGCACATTTCTACCAAAATTACTTGATCAATGTAGTATATTTAATTGGCCTTTTTTTTTTCCTTTGTTTACAAAATTACTAGTAGAGACGATGAAATTTAAACCTTTAATTGAAATAATACTAACCTACTATACCATAGTTTAAAAGTACTTATTTTGATGAGAGAATTTTGAAGTTTATAAAGAGAAATTTTAGATTCTAAAAACATCTTACATATCACTTAATAAGATAATTTGAATAACTATAAAGTTTAACAAGTTTGCCAACCTAAACTATTGTCACAAGTCTCTCAATGATGTCAACACTTCCCATTGGAACCCCTAGTATGGAATAACGGAAGTTAGGACTTCACATAGTTAAGTTTTGAAGCATAAAATTGTGCTCCTTGTTGATAAGAATAACAAAAGGGCATTTCCTTGTTTTAATCGAAGTTCAACCTTGAAAAAGAAATGTTTAAATGCTTTTCGTTTTAAGAAAATGTTGAACCACCCAAAATAGCACCAAAATAATTTTTCTTGGTAAAAAATTATCTAGAACCATCATAAAAATTAGTCAT
>JAOANK020000066.1:306705-318033 GCA_026257165.2 Telfairia occidentalis | reverse complement strand
TATAATTGATAGCTCAACTAGTTAAAATATATCTTCACAATTAAAAGGTGGATTCATTCCATTTACAATATAATTTAGTTATAAAAACATGTAAAATTAAAATTTTGAGAATCTATTTATAGAACTCTCAAGGTTAAAAAGTAGTTATAACCTTTTTTTTTTAAATATTTAATTAATATATGAAAATAAAATCATTTCAATGTTTATATTTATGTCGTATCTAATTAGTGTTATCTTGACTTATACCTGATAACACGCTTCTACATCATTCCAACCTTCTGAACTCAAATTATATTCTCATCTCAAGCAATTTTCTTGCCAGAATTCGACTCGAGTACAACTAACACTCTTTAAAAATACCAATTATATTCTCAACAATCATCAATAATTTCTCTATAGTCAATATTTCAGTTACCCAATTCAAAAGCACTAAAAAAGTGGTTTAAGAAAAACATGTCATACAGTCCATTTCACGAGTCTTTATCCACAGAGAGTATAGTAATATACACATAATCCATGGGAAATGCTCAGTCCATTTTCAACAATTTCTGTGAATTCCTTCGAGTGATAAGTTTCACATAACTCCTCGGCTCTTAACTTAACCCATCAACTAGAAACCAAAGATGAGACTTACCTAAAAATCACTGTATAAAAGGCTTGCTTACTTTTGAACCGTACTGTTCTCTTAAAATCTCTCAGCTGTCATTATTGCTGGTTGAGTTTCAAGATTCCTTCTAGTAAGATATGGACCATTTCTAACAGCTTCCTGCAACTGCAGACAGATCAGTTTAAGCATTAGCAGGACTGCAGGTGTATAAAACCATCCCAAAGTTCGAATTTACAAACTCGAACTGAAGAATGTCACACTGCTTTTCCACTAAATTAGAAGACATTGACTAAAGTTTCACTTCAGATATTGACAAACAAGAAGAAAGGATGTAGTAACATATATGGGTATCTTTTTTTAAGTTAACATGTGAGAATGAAAATTCGAACTCACAACTTTTTGATCGGAAATATATATCTTAACTGGTTGAGTAATGCTGAAGCTGACCGCATATACCAAGACAAAGAACCTTATATATTGAGAAAATTCTACTCTAAGGGGAGGCAATTTTTTTTTATTGCATTTTCCACAGTTCCTGCGACATTCAGGCTTTTCGGGTTTTATCAGGCTATTGGTTGATCTTCCCCTTCCCTATTTTAAGTTATATTGCAAAGGTATGTGAATATTATGAACAAGACTTTTCCTTCTCAAAAAAACAATCAGATATGACATATGACCCCCACGGCAGCTACAGTAGCCTTGCACTTTTGGGGGTATCATAAGAAGAAACTACCTGGAAAATGTACAAAAAGAGAAGATGAAATATTTGTGCAAATGACTTCATTTGAATCTCTAACCTTCGAAGTTATTCCAGCAAGAGCAGGATCGCCAGTAAGCCTAGTTGAGGACATGAAGGCCTTGTGGATAGCCAAACAGCAATTATATCTAGCTTCCATTCCTTTGGAGGGAGAGAGAAAAAAAAACCATGTGATTGGCATTAACATCTGATATAACTTATAACGGAAAAATTGCTCAAATGTATCACATGTCAACCCCGACAAGAACTCGAGAAGTGATTGTTTCTGACAGAGTTCATGAATCACAGAAAACAAGAGTGAGTGAAAAAAAAAAAGAATATATAGTATTCATGCATCAATTGCCTCGTGGAAGTATGGAAGGCACTCCTTAAGGGCACACCAGAAAGTAGCTGCACGCTACAGTATATAGCTCTTGCTCTTACAGATGTATACCAAACAAAATGGGACGAGACTGTTATAATGGAATACAAGCCAATGTTTTGAAATAATTTCAACTACTTACAGACTTTGAAGAATTAACTATACAAAGATATGGTTCAGGAACCAATGCAAACAATTTATGTAATTTCATGTCTTTGATCAGATGACAGACAAGAACTGCAAAAAGGACTTTGTCAATAGAAGCATGTGTGATTACCAACTGCATATTTGGAATCACAAGGAGCTTCGAGTTGCTTTCAGAGGATCAAGAAAGCAATATATTTAGAAAATTTGTTATTAACAATTGGGTAAAGATGATTTACAAAATTTTGGAACTTAATTTAATAAAAGGATGTCAGAATTGAACGTGAGCATAGGCCACCAATAATTCTATTCATGATTACAACATTACTTTTGAAACAGTAACAGCATGTACGTAAAAAAGTAGGAAAAAACTGATATTTTATACATTTGAATGAACAACGCAGATTTACATCTGCTAACGGCTAGCAAATCATGGTTAAAGAAATAGATAATTCCTTAACTGTAACAGCAAAAAAGTAGGAGAATGCTTAGATAAATAGCCAAAACAATAAGATCCATGCTTGCTCTGAGGCAGTAGTACTTCAAATAATGTATATACACCGATCATGAACAGAATATCTGATCAACCTCAAAACAAGCATGCAAGGCAGTGCAAGCATATATACCTATTTTCGTAGTCTCCATACTTGGGTCAGTCACTATATTTATTATGTCTTGTTTCGAGCAGATTTCCATAAGGCACCATGGTCGAAAAACCAACCCAGTTAACATCCTATAACTCTGAAGAAAAATTTTGTATTAGTAAGTCACATAAATTTAAATACAAAGGATGCTGCTAGTTACCTTTGATACATAGATAGTAGAACCTATATAGTTTAGGTCTAGGATAAGACTAAACCAATGATTAAGCAACCTACTTACTGAAAATTGAGACTCTTAAACTAACAAATTAGCAGCTAAGATGCTGTCTAAACTCAGAAAGAACCCTCTTGATGCGAACTTAAAGGGTGTGCTTGACTGCTTCCAACTAGGATGTTTATTCTCTAACCACCGAAATGTTTTGCCATCTCTATTTTGCACGAGAGAACATATAGCACTACATCTTTATATCTAAATCTTCATGCATGCACCAATTTATATATGTGCATGTCACAATTTTTTTTTTAAATTTCCGTACATCAATTGTCTACATACTTGGATTGCAAGGTACTTCTGCCATAATAATAAGAAAATAATAAACTATCATGTCCACTGCAAGAACGGTCTTTTTTCTTTTGATATTAAGACATTGCACACCTTGCAGCATTTTTGACATGTCAAGCTTGAAATTGATGACATTTTTCAACCCAATGATTTTTTGTAAGAAAAACTTAGGTACGTACATCTAAATGAGATTTTGATTTATGTTCTCTTAAATCCAAAGGTATTTATGTCCTCTTAATGTATTTCTCCATTTATGGAAAATTTTCTAAAAGACTAAGAGTAAGCTCCTTTAAGGCCAAGTAAAAATTAGGTATGGAATGTCAGAAGCCAAAAAAAAAAGACTGAAATACTCACTGCCAAGCGAATCTGAGAGTCCTGCTGAAGGACAGCTAGAAAAAGGCCCTGCCATGGCAGCTCATTAAAACTTTTACAAATTATAATCATGCAAGGAATGAAGAACAATGTCAAAATAGTTGCTTGCCAAAGCTATGATAAGTGAAAATAGGCCAACTATTTAGTTGAAGCATTCTTAATTGAAAAGAACAATTCCCTCCATATGGACAGGCTCTAAAAGAACATTGAACGCATTGGTGCTTGATGACTGATGTACATATAAAGTCTTGGTTTCCTGTTTATAAAGGAGATATAAATCTAAAGTCCCTTCCTAGTACATAGACTTTGACAATAGTGGTAACCAAATAACATATAGAGCATCAACACAATATATCTTGACAATCAAATTAATTTCACGTGCATGAGCCGACTACAATTCTCGTTCCATTAATCTGTTACATGTTGATGCCTGTTGACATATTTGTTTGATACATGGGTGTAACTCCACCATTACTAACAGTTTAAGCATTTTGTTTTATTTACCACTAACAGGTAATGAAACAGAGGACTGTTCAATCTAGTCAAGTGTCTGCAGAAGGATTAGTTTGAATTGGAGTGACATATTCTCTGCAACTAAAGCAGAGTAAATATCAAATTCCAAATTACTTCATATTTTCTGCAACGAAAGCGGAGTAGATATCAAATTCCAAATTATTTCACATGGAACACATACCAAAAGCAGGAAAAATATTATTAAAAAAAAAACACTCAATACTTCACTCACTGATGGCATCATTTTTGAACTTCTAGATGCACTTTGATACATCAAGTCCCTCAAGTTTTCTTCTGCATTATCATTCAGCACAATATCATTCTCAGATCGAGTTTCTCCACAGATATTGCCAAGAGCATGCATGGCTGCCTGTATTGAGAGTTGAAAACAAAAAAAATATATAAATGGTAAATAGAGCTTATATCAGTACATTCTCGCCAAGCAGACACAATGTGTTTACTGGTTTGAAATGAACTAAAAAAATGTGTTCTACAGTCTAGATGTACCAAATATACACCCATAAATTCATTTAATATATCAATTGTTACACCCTTCAATACAAATGGAAAAAGTTCCCCGCAAGAGCCGAGGGCAGTAGGAGATGAGGCGCTAGAAGTGGGGAAACTTATTCTTCCTATTCTAGTTTGGGGAGATAAATGGACGAAGGAGAATGCATTTTCTGCTTCAACCTGCCCCCACCTCAAACTCATCTCCAAATTATTAGTAATTATACATACAATTGATAATTTTTTAATATATATTTATATATAATAAAATTGCTACTCATTTTTCATATAATTGATCTTTAAACTAATAAATAACAAAGAAAAATGTTAATTTTATCACCTTTCAGTGTAAAAAGTGTATACTATTTATATTGTAATACTAATTAATTCTTTATCTGTTAAAGTAATTAAAATTAAGTATCTTTTTTAAGAAAAGAGATAGAAAACAAGCCATAAAGAATTTGATTCCATTAAGCATTTTCCAAACTCTCCCCAAGCCTGTAAACTTACAATATTTTCCTTCTCTATCAGTATGGTTGGCATGGCATATTTCAGTTCAAACTCTATCGACAAACATCTTTTTAAACAAAATCCTTCTCAATATCAAGGGAAAGCTTTACACAAAAGATAAAAGAATTAGTGATTTTGAGAAATAAATGAACAAGAGCAATGGAGAATACCAAAATTTACAACCTTGCAATCTCAGAAATTATTCTGAAATCCATAATTGCTGTTAATATCATAGCATTGTAGGAAAAATATCACTCCTCTACCTTAATCATTGTTGAAAACATTATCTCAATCTACTCCCCAACTAATAAGCCTTGCAAGAACTTTAGCATAGAATTTTCTCATCCTAGAAATTTCTAGACTCAAGATCTTATCCAAATTCAATCATTTACAATGCTAGCCCAAACACCGAGCTGTTTACCATATACATGCCTATTGGTTTAATCAATGAGAAAAGGAGATGAAGAAAAAGTGACATAATCCAAAGAGCTTAATATACTTACCAGTTGTTTACCATGTTCACGCCGATCAAACAATGCGTCAATTACATGCTTCACACAAGTTGGAAAACTTGACAGCAGTAAAGTAGCTCCCAATAGAGCTGAGAGAAACAGAAATTGAATCTGTACATGTCAGCTTTTGGGGGAGGACATGTTCATAAAGATCTAAATAAAATGTTAAGATGATGAAAATTACCTTAGTTTCACAAACCAGTAGGTCGCTTAGAATTTTTAGGGAGGTTAATACAATTCAATTATTCAAACAGAGTTTTATTGTATTTTGGTCAAGGATGCATATTTGCACTAATGCCAAAGTTCAGATTAACAGAAAGAACACCATTAAAGGTATATAATAAAATAACTATTCCTGTTTACATCTAACGTTATGATGTCTTTCCATCATCCACAAAACGTAATGACCAAGAGTAATAAAAAGCTATGAGCCTTTGCCATATAGTAGAGTTACCAGGACCAACTCTGCTGCCACACACGATCCTTCCGAAAACTCAGATTTGTCCTGTTTCCCACTAAACAAATCCTCTCAACAGAAAATCCCTCAACCAAAAAGTAAATTTCCAAGGACTTCTAAAACTAGCATTACCACACACCATACACAGCAGATCACCGACCCCAGACGAAACTATGTACTTCACTATTATGACTTCACTAAAAATTTCCTAAACAATATCTATTGCAAGCTCCTACTGGAAAGTGGAAACCTTAATAGTTACTGTAAGTTCTCTTTGTAACAGTTAAAATCTGATCATAGATGATATACATCAAAATGTCAATAGAATTCAGTGTCGGTTTCTAAAGCTTCCAATACTTATCTTTGTGGGTTTATACTTGTCTTCAATCTCGCAATATTATGTTAAGAAAATAACAACTAATAAAAACATGATAACACTTGCTCAAGATTTATTTTCCTAGATATACACTAGTCTTCATGGATCCCAAGTGCATAGAATTGCAATTCAGTTGCACTCTCTCTCTCTCTAAAAGAAGATATGGCAATACAATATCACAATCCAGTTGTTCTTATTAAATGAAAATATCTTAGTCTACGGGTGGCAGTGACTACACTTACTTGACCCAATTTGACCCACGGCTTCAAATGCAGATTCACATACATTTACATCTTGACCTTCTGATGACCCAAGAATTTCATCTATAGCAGATATCAAAATCCTTACACCTGAGAATATAAAAGCAAAACAATAAATTATCAAAGCATTCCTTGATCCATCCAACTGATAATAATACATTTTACAGATTTAAAATACCATGAATTAGGCAATAGGTTCACTTGTATGATATCGTTATAGATTATTGTCGATTGCATATAGCACACTCAATTAGAATTTGCTAATATCTCAAGAAATTTTCCTCTTTTGAATTTGTAAGGCATGAAAATCAACAGTGGAAAAGGCTCTCAGTCCAGAAAACTTTTACTTGTGAGGGGAAATTAATGATCCAACTCATAACCAGGTTAGGACATTGTTTATGCAAATTTTCCACCCAGCCTTAAGAAAATTTTGCAGTTTTTATCTAAATGATATTCATTCAAAACTTAAATTGAAAATATAATATAAGTCAGTGTAATTCTTTCCATATAGATCATATATAGAATGTGATCTTCATGATCTACTTTGTTCTTTTTTAGCATTCAAGAACATAAATAGATTTATAACTATGAAGCTTAAAGGGTATCACAGGTGCAAATCAGTATCCCAAGGTGAAACTCAATGCAAAGAGGTTTGTTATGTGAAAATTGGCATTTGGCATGTTTTTCTAATTCACGCCTTTCTCTAATTCTTCAAAAACTTCAAATCAGATGATGATGAAATGTTGCAGGTTGTTATTAAAGTTCAAAAGGTCAACTTATTTCTTATAACTTACAAGATTCATCTACAAGCGAGAAAATATTCTCTTTAGACAAAAGTCTTCCACCAATGACCATTGCTCTCGATCTTAAAATGGACTCCGCTGATGAGTTGCTGCAAAAAAAAATAATAATAAAATTAAAAAAATTAAAAATTAAAAATGAAACCACCAACAAGAAGAAGAAGAAGAAGAAAAACTATGAGCACTTCTAATGTACAAATTCAGACCATATGCTAGTATAACTGAAATATATAATTCTTTGAATAAAAACCTGACTATAGAACTTAGTAGTTGGAGAAAGCTAGTCCTTGGCAAGAACTTCGTACCGTGTTCAATCTCCACTAACTTCATCAATCCGAGATATAACAAAAATATGTTACAAATTGCAAAAAAGAGAAAATCTAATATATCAGAATAAGTATAAAGATGGAACAATAAAACAAAGGATGGCATAACTTATGATGATGCCCTTTCATGTATACTTGAGTCGTAAAATAAAATTCCAACCATAATTTTAAAAGAAACCAATCTTGACATTGAAAATCAAGAAAATGGGGACTAATTTGAAATATGAGGAAAAAATTATAAAGTTACTATTACTAAGCATTTGAGAGTCTTAATGCCTCATAAAACCATTTCCAAAATATGCATAACTAAGAATCCCAACAACGTCCTTTACTAATAACCACTCCACTAGCTAATGACCAATATACCCCTAATATCAAAATATTATCCCTAACATTTATCCTAATAATATTCCTAACAAATTTTTTTCATAAGTTTGCCAATATCAAGACAATGAAGGTGTATTTATATTTCTACATTAACGTAATCCCAATGATCAACTATTATGATTTACCTTGCACGACCAAACCACTGAGCAACTACAATCTTACTTCTTCACTTCTTCCAGGAAGTCAGAAAGGCAGTTCATTTTAGCCATGACAATTCAAATCATGTCTGTTTTCGGTTCATGCTAAGAATCTTGTTATTGAGACTGCAGTAACTCAACTTGTACAAGTTTTCTAACATTAAGAAAACCTAAAGGGATCACATACTTTATAACACCATTTTTTATTTTTTGATGTTTCTCATGATGCAACCAAAACCAAGACGAAGAATTGAAAGGGGCAAGGGCAACATGTTCATGAGCGAGAAGCAAGGAGCAAGAGATGGTAAACCTCATACAAGAGTTCCAACACGCTTAAAGTTACAAGTGTGTCCTTTGAGTTATTGATTTCACTTTCCAGCAGACTTAGTAAATTTGAATTGTATATTGCCGATGCCACAGAGCTAGAAACAGAAAATAGTTTCACAACCAGAGCCATAACTCGAACTCTACCCTGAAAAAAAATTAATTTCATAAGAAGCAGAAGCACAAATTACTTGCAACTAAACTGCAAATGGGAGAATTCTTCTAGTTCTAGGTAATGATGCTAAAAGGAGACAGTCAATAAGCATAAACTCTAGAAAAAGAGAACATGATTGAAAGAAATTTTGCTTAAAAATGATATTTAGCAAGTATTAAGTGCAACCCAATATATATTAATATCTCAAAGTCATAGAACCCACTACAATACCAGAGATGAACATGTTGAAGCTACAGTTCCTAGGTGTGTTGGTTCCGTTTTATTTGCTGGGAAGATGATTTCCTACGCAGCAACAAATTGCAGTTAGTTTTGGCACAAAATATTTATTGTAACAACATGTAGGACAATTTAACCGTCTTGAGTAGATAAATAACAGTTATTAATGTAGAATATGTACCATCCCCTGTGGAAATGCAGCCAATTTCTTTATTGCATCCATTGATGAATTAGCAACTTGTTCATTGCTACAAAAAAGAATGACAACCTCAGGCATAATTCCACACCAAGCTAAAAACAAACGAAATGGATAGACTCAAAATCTAAGAAAGGTTGAAAGATTTTTTCCCCTTTTTTGGAATTAACAAACTGAATGTAGAACATGCAATGAACACTTGCTCCAATATTCATGGCTTTAATCAAATGTGTTGCTTAGGAGTTTTATCAGGTGAATCCTGATTAGCACACAAAAGCTGAGGGAAGGTGTCTCAACCCCCACATCCCCAGAGTTGTCAATCATCGCACTCAGCTACATAATAGTTTTGCACTAATGCCAAAAAGTTTGTAAAGTACAGAGAAGTGTATATTGCATGCATAAAACACCAATTCTTAAATGATTGAAGACAGCTATGTTCTTTATTGTCTCGATACATTTCAAGTAAAGGTTTAAGTAGAAAAATTATTTAAACAAAAAAAATTGATTAAAACATACAGACACTATCCCAATACCATCCAAAGCCCGATTACATTTATAATTTAATCCACAATCATCAGTATGTGTTCTTACCCATTCAGAAGGCACTCGAGCAAAAGCGGATAGATGTCATTTTGTTGTACAGCCAAAAGACCAGTGTCATCGGACTCCTCCAAAAGGCGAGTGACCTGAAGAAAATATTAAATTCTTAGCTTTAAGAATACAAATGATTATAACTTGCACAGTAACAACAGACAAATGAAGTTCAAAATGAAAGGGAAAAGTAGATGAACTAAATAATAGCAACGAATACCTACCGTTTTACAAGCTAAACTTCTAACTGATTGAGAATCTGCTCGTAGTCCAACCTGTACAAAAGGCTGTAGGAAGTGGGGATAAAAATAATTAATACAACTAACAGACCATAGGGTCCATCCATGACTCCTAAATATGACTGCCTATAAATTTAGAACATAATTGACGGGACGGACTAGCATCGTGTTGTCAAAAAGTACGAGATAAACGAAGAAGAAAAAGGAAATGCTATTGCACTTGAACACGAGTACAGTGGTCTTCACTAAATTTAAACTCAATCCAACTGAGCCCTCCATATCCGACGAATATATATAAAGAATTAAATGTCAAAGAAAACCTCCACCACGACACCCTCTCCGGTATCAGAAACCTAAGTACATACAAAACATGAGTAGGAGTACAAGAAAAGTGTTCGTACCATATAATGGGGTATAAGGGAAGCGCCATACTTGGTTTTGAATATCCTGTCGAGACAAGCAACCAAAGTGTTTTCCAGACCAGGAGTCTCTGCTTTTGTTTGTAAAGCACTTGCAGAAGTGAAAAACAACCCACGTCACAAAAGACAACAAACAGAGCAAACACACAACATTTCAAAAACAACTGATCGCGATTATCATATCGTGAGTAATATACTTGATGAGGAGGGGAAGAGGGAAGCGGTTGAGAAATTCCTTCACCGACGAATCAGTCCGAGCACCTTCGCAAAGGGGAAATGGTGAATAGAGTCAGATTCTAATGCATTTTCAGTAGAATATGTAGAATTCGAAGTTTTAACTTCTAATTCAGATGATCAACCGGGATAATTTGCGAAGTCGGCAGCTGCTTCGAGTAGCTCAGTCGGATCATCCACAGAAAATTCCTCCATTTCTCTGCTTACGGAGCTTTCGTGTGAAAGTGAAAATGGAAAAGGAGATTACGAAGAGTGGGAATATTTTTCAGTCGGTTTTCGTTCTTCTGGTTTCGTCGCATCCGAGAGAAAGATGAAGACCATCTCCTACAAAACCATATACTGGAGAAAAAAAACTAATTGCGACATTTTTTAAATAAATATTTATTTTGATTAGTTTAAATCTTATTTTGATACTAAAATTTTAAATTCGTCAACTTTTAAAATATTTACTTTGTTCTTTAACTTTTTAATTTATTTTATTTTTATCTCTAAATTTTTAAAATATTTATTTTAGTCCTTAAACTTATAAAAAATAAGCATTTTGATAATTGGTATGTAATTTTAAATTTAAATCTCATTTTGATTCTTAAACTTTTAAGTTTATTCTATTTTAGTTCTTAAATTTTTAAAACGTACATTTTGGTCATTCAACTTTGAAGTTTGTTCCATTTTAGTCCCTAAACTTTTACAAAATAATCATTTTGGTCATTGTTATATAATTTTATCATATAATATTTATTTGTT
>JAOANK020000066.1:292491-303238 GCA_026257165.2 Telfairia occidentalis | reverse complement strand
AATTTGTAATTTATCATTTTATAAGACAAAATTCAATTTTGTATTATAGATTCATGAATTTTTATAAATATCGAATATGATAGAGAATTATTAAATATAAAATAAAAAATTCATAAATCTATTAGTTATTTTTAATTTTTAAAGATTTATTTTAGTAAATACATTATTGAAAATTCACCTACTTTTTGTTTTAAATAGAGATCAAATGGTGAAAGTTGGTAAAAAAAAAAAGAAAAGAAAAGAAAATATATATACCTGGATCCGGATCCGGATCCGGACCAGCGGATTCCATTTGCAGAGTGTAAAATCTGATCTTTCAAGTCTTCACAAAACCTAGGGGCGACTCGCAATCTCTCTGCTTTCGTCCCGTTTCTTCTCAGCAATACTTCATCACTCTCTGTTAAAAACTGCATATTTTTTCCGGTTTCTACAGGCTTGAGGTCAGGTAAGGTTTTTCTTCCCTTTTGCCCCCTCTTTCGACACTCCTCCGAACGTTTTCGTTAGGTTTTTTCTTACTACCAAACAAAGCTAAAGAATTACGTTCGTTTGTTTTTCATCTGGGAATTAAGTTTGTAGTACTGGGTTTATTTTGTTTTCTTTATTTTTTCTCTTTTTTTGTTGCTCTCGCCGGAACACTCGAGCATTGAAAAGCAGACATTTGAATGAAGTAGTTTGCTTGTGAATTGTTCGACGAATTGCCCAAATGGAGTTTTTGTTTGGTTGCATTGTTTTGCAATCATTTTCTTTTCCATTGTTTAATATCTAAGTGTTTGTTTGCTATTTACTGGCGTTGGGACTTTATTAGCCTTGAGTATGAGCAACGAGGTTGATGCTTTTAAAAGTGTAGAGGGCTACAAACCCCCACCAGAGTTTGAGGAAGACGAAAGGGAATTGCTCACTGATATTTCTTTGTCCGACTCTGCAGAGCTTTGGCTTATACAATGGCCTGCTAATCAAGTAAGATTTTGTGAACTAATCTTGGAAAACAGAATAGCTACCTGTAATTTTCGAGTAATTAAGATGAAGAACAGCCTATAAATGTACTTTCTTTCAAGATTGAAGTTTGTTGCAGTTGCAGCCATTGCAAATACTATTTCTTATTCTGTTTAATTTGAGAGAGATTTAATATTTTTCTTCAATGTAGGCCCCGGATTTCGATGGGCAAGAGTTTTCTCTCCAACTTCATCCGGATGGACATTTGGGCAGCTTTCAGGGTTCATCTGGTAATTATAATTCTTTTTGGTGCCATTCTACACCTATAATCTTATGCTTAACTTTCCTTTTTCTTAACTTGTTGAATTTATCTATTATCAGCTTTTCAAGCAACAGTTGGTGTGTAAATATGCTTGAAGTAGTTTTATATGAATGTGAATTGCATCTATTCTATGAACCTTATTTATACAACAATTTCAACTTGTTATTTCTTTCTTTGTTTCCATCAAAAGGTAAGTTGTATGATGTGGTCAGCTGTGTGGCTCAAGAACCTGAGGCGTCTGTTTTTCTACCAGCTTCATCAGACACCAAAGTAGGTAAATGCTCCCTCTTTCTGTTATAGAAAATTTATCTATATTCTGGTTTGTTTTACTTCACATGTTGGTATCGGTCTCTCCATTGCAGTCACATTCTCTCTGTTATTTTTTTTTTTGTCATACTTGGTGGTACTTAATCTGCACCAGTTGTGCACTTTTTTCGTGCTTTGGTTTTAGAGTTCCTATATTTTAGATTAGGACATGGTAATTTCACTTTTAATGCAAATAATATTAATGCCTAGACTTGTAGCTTATTTTCTGTCCCCAGCTTAATCTGATTCTGTATGTTTTCACATGATAGTATGTGTAAAAAGTGTGGTCTGAAGCTTCTAACCTTGCTTTTCTTCTGTCAACGTCTGTTGCTGTTGGGTCATAAACGTTTGTCATATATGGTTCTTCAACTATAATCTTAACATTTTATCAGTCAGCTTTTATAATACTAACATTAGATTCATTTTTCTGTCATATCGGAATGTTTGGGAACGTGAACGAAAAATGTTGGTACTTTATGCATCTCAAATCATGTCCAATGTCTCTTGATGCTTGTTCACATCACAACATATTCGTTTTTTATGGGAACATCACATCATGTTCCAGTGGCATGGTCTTTATTGTATAAGTTTTTACCATGCATTTTAATATCTACCCATCTTCACTTGATGTAACTGTTTCTAGTTTTGTGATTTTGTTCTTTTATCCTTCAAGTTGGAAAGATTTCTCGGCGGATATCTCTTGTGCATTACCCAGAACCCGAAGAACTCGAAAAGGCCATTCCTATGAAATCAGGGTACCAGAAATCTTCTGGAATTTCATTGACCTCTTCTTCTCGTCAAACTACAACATCCCGAGGTCCACACTCGAGCAGTAGAAGAACGAGCTCTACACGAAGTAGTAAACCAAGAAGTTCAGTATCTGAATTTGAGGAACCATCAAAGCCTTCAAGTGTTAAACAAGAACCAGAACCTACTGAGTCCAGAGATCATCTGAAAAAGGATTCACCGAAAAGAAAACGCACGCATGAGCCTAGTAGATCGATCGATCACTCGACTCAAAACTCGGGACATGGTCATAGTGCAGTAACTTTTTCAGGGTCCTCCGAGCGATCTAGTGAAGGTAAAACAAAAAAGCAAAAGAAATGAGGTTTTCTGCAAACTTGAAGTATCATTAGTTTTTGACGGGTTACTAAAGTATGTCTATACTCTTATTTTTCTTTGTTTGGGTTGAATTTTGGAGCAGCTGTTTTACGTTATGGGAAGTTCTCTGTTTCTAATCAGATTTAAGCTATAATGAATACTTAATTAATTTATTGTTAATTCATCTGAATGGTTAATTAATTGTAGAAATGGAACTGATTTGGATATAAAGTGTAATTAATGATATATTAAATATGATTTCCATCGCTGCATTCTAGACAATGTCTTATTAATTGAAAAATTGGATATTTGTCACATGCATTCATCCATATTCTTTAGGGTATTTTTCAATAATGTTTTACTTTTAGTTTTATGTTTTTTAGAAAATAAATTTGTTTTCTTGCAATTGCTTTACTTTGTCATCAACATTTTTCAAATTTCAGTCAAATTTTAAAACGAAGGAAAAGAAGGTGAACAATTCGAAAGTGTTTTAAGATGATGATTTGTAAAAACAAAGAACTTTGTCTAAGCTAATTTTCAAAATCCCCCCCGCCCGGGCAAAAAAAACCAAACCGATATTTGTTTAACAAATAATCTGAACTTACCTGTGGGGTTTGATTCACATCTTCGATTTTTTCTTGAAGATATATATTTTAATAAATTGAACTATGTTCAAGTTACTGCTAAGCATCTATTTTCTTAAGCTAATGTTGCTTGTGTTATTATTGAACATCAATTATTTGGTTTTCTCCCTTGCTGAGTTGGCTAATAAAATATATGTGTTTTGCACGTTACTACTTCTTTTAATGAATTTTTTTTTTTAAAAAAATTACAACAATAAAAGCATAGGGTTTTAAAATTGCTTCTTCAAACAACCAAATTCTACTTAACAAGAAATAATCATATAAATATCCCACCAATGTTTTGCAAAATAAACTACACGTACATAGTTTGAAGTGTTTTCATCACCTCTACCATGTCAATCTTCAATTGCAATTCTTTTAGAATAATTCTTGTCTACACATTAATCAGTAGGAGCTCTTAGTGACTTTCTCACATAGCTTATTCTCATAGGTCAAATTTGGTTACATTTAATCGATATGCAGATCTCATTAATATTTTTAAATCGTCGAAAATTAGTCAATCAAAAAGTCAACAAGAGCTCCTACTAATTGATGTGTAGATGAATATTCTTCTATTCTTAAATACATCACAAATAAAGAGGTATTGCAAATTGTAAAAGTCGTAGCCACCTACCTAAGATTTAACTTCCTACGAGTTTTCTTAGCAACCAAATGAGTAGGGTCTAACGGTTGTCTCATGAGAATACTCGAAGTGCGCGTAAGCTACCCGAACACTCACGAATATAAAATTAAAGAAGTAAACTTTTGAAACTACCACCAATAATATAGATACACAAATGCCCACTACTTGAAGTAAACTATGATTGACACAATTAATTACAACCAATACATCAAAAATGGTACATATACTAAAACAATGAAAAGTAACAAAAAAACAAAGGTTGAAAATAGTGTAACTTCTGATATTGGTAGGAGGGTGTAAAGTAAAAAATTTCAAACTCATTTATTATGGGAAGGAGAAAAAAAAAAGTGAAGAGAGGAAATTTAATTGAAATGGATAGGACATGGTGTCCTTATCTAAATGGACATGTAACCCATCTGATGGTACAGACACAGTATATTACATAGTATTATTTAGGTAGAGAGAGAAAAAAAAAAGATGAGAGAGAAACAAAAGACAAGTGGGGAGGTCCTCCAAGTTTAAGTAGTAGCCTTTTTGTGAAGGTCTAAAAGCCTATCAAACAACATATGAACCTAATCTTATGTCCATGTGAACCTTCTCAAATTATTGTCTTTCTTTTTCTTTTTTCCCTTTTCTGACCTAATTCAACTGCCAATTAAATGGTCTCTCTATTATTGTACTTTTCAAATTTAAAACACAAAGTACAAACATCTTTGTAAAATTATTATAAACAAAGATAATTACATAAATGGTATGAAATTAGTATGTATTTTCAAATAGAGCATAAAGTTAAAAAATTTACAAAAAAAAAAAAAACCATAATTTAGATCGAAGTTAAATTTAAATGTAAAATAGTACTTAAAAGTTGTGATATTTATGAAAATACAGATTCAATTTATGTTATTGAGTGAAATTTCTGAATTATTAATAAAGAAAGAAGGAAGAGACAAAACAATTATTGTCATCTAGATCGTCAAAATTTTAAAATATTATTTAAAATGTTAAAGTTCTTTCTTTAATCCATCTTCTATTTTTTAAAAAATGTATTATAAATATGAAAAGTTGGAACGTAAAATGTTGTCTTTCTGTATTTGGGAAGATATATGTTTGGATGACATAACATGTTATTTCACTAATTTGACATATAACATTCAATATATATAAAAATTGTATACTATAAAATTAACCAAAAAGAATTAATTTGTAAAGAAACATATATTTATACTAGATGGCATATACAAGTTTATATGTTTCATATTCTTAACAATATCTATAAAGGATTAAATATACTCTAACGTATCATAAGTTTAATGAGTTTATTATATATTATATTAGAACATGAAATATTTTGATTAAACCCATAATATTTCAACCAACAAAAAAAAAACATTAATACTCACAAAATTAAAATCTTATCCATGGGTGTATATATTAGCTATATAATTTATACAAAAGCTTTCAAAATCATTTTTCAAACTACACCCAAAAATAAACTACATACCAATGTGTTAGTTCTTAATGTTTAGGTGTGTATTAAGATTTGGTCTCTATTCTTAAAGTTTCAATTTATCTTCTATGTATTTATATTATTTGATTAAATTTTTATTGTCACAAATGGTTAAAATATATTGACAATACGATGATGTTATGCAAAAATATACTTTATTAATGGAGTTAAAAGTGGATAATGTTTTAATTTGATGAAATAAACATACTATTCACCCATAAAATCATAAACTTGTTTTGTATGATAACCTAAAATTGCTCATTGCTAAAGGGGGTGACATCTATTAAAATAATGTTAGTATACATAACAATAGAATCAACAAACTTATAAAAATTGCCATATATCTTTAGATTCATATATTGTCATTTTTCTCAACATTTAAAGATGGCAAGAGCTTGCCAAACCGACCGTAGCTTTGGTTAAAGACATATCTCTCTAACTCATGCAAGTGGATTGCAAGAACTTAATGCAAAAAAATCAATATAAAGGAAGAATTAGAGACCAAAACATTAAAAAAAAAATTCAAACAACAAATTCACATCTAGTTCACGACAAAAATGTCATTAACTTAGAAACACTTTAACTTGGTATACTAGCTCTAGTTAAATTCATTTCTTGTATTCTCTTGTCTGATAATAGAAAGAAGAATGTGAGTAGTAGAAAGTTTTGAGAGAGTGTTTTTGTAATTGAGGTCAGGGAGAGAATTTCTATGTGATTATACCAATTTTTCACATAGTAAAGTTTCTTTCTGGTACTGGGCAACAATTTTTTTTTTCCCAAATTTGAAGTTTTTCATGAAAATTCTCAGTTATTTTTCTACTTATTTCTACCGTAGAAGTCAAAGCAACAAAATGTCAAACTCGAACATAGTTCAAAAAACATTTATAAGGCTACATTCTCAAAACCCAAAACCTAAAATCCAAAACCCTGAAAGTCGAGCAATCAATGAAACAACATTGAAAGATTGCAAATTGAAGAGTGAAAGAAAAAAAAATGGAGTAAAAAAACTTGGCAGAAGGAGCAGCAAGCAAAGAAAGGGGTAACTTCTGAAGATAGAGAACACAATTAAAGGTGTGGTGGTGAAGATTTATAATAAATGAGGAAGAAGAAGAAGCAGACAGACAACCAGACAGGTAGCTTTCTAATCTCAGAAAAGCTTACTGCTTCCTATATATATGGATTTCTCCTTACAAACCCAAATCAAGTTATCTATTAAAAAAAAAAAAAACAGCCCCATGAACAGTCGCCATCAAATTTTGATTCTCACAACAACTTGGATTTTTCGTTACTTTATAAACAAAAACAAAAACAAACAAACAAATGTTGGGAAACTGATATTTTGATTCACCATGATTATCATGCAAAATTTTCTCTTTATCAAACACCGACGCCATAAATCTTTTATTCAGTTCAACAATATGTGAAGTGAGAGAATTCGAACTCACGACTTTTTAGTCAATGAGATATACTTTTAACTAATTGAACTATGCTCGGTTTGACAACCCCTATCATAAATCTATATTCTAAAAATGGTACTAGTATAATGTAACGAACATAATTCATTTCCAACTTAATTTTAATTCGACAACATTTAGTTGTGAATTCGATGAAAACCTTACTAAAACTGGTGGTTTTTTCTGAAACTTTTTGGTTGACTTATGAATTTGAGATCCTAATGACTTCATTTTTAGATTCTATTTCTAAAAAATATCGTCTTCTCAAAAAACAATTATGTCACGGTTAATTTTTTAGGATGTTTCTCACCTCCCTTGGGAACATACTTGGATTCTTAAGCTAAATATGGCTTAGAGTTTGAAAATATTTTTAAAAACTGGATGGCAAAACAAACAGAACACATGGATAGTAATGTTTACCAGTTAAAATCAGACAACCAAGAACAAAATTGTTATTAGTGGAAACTTAAATTTAAAAGTTTTTTTAAATTTTTTTGTCAGTTCAACCACACTTAGGGAGAGATTCAAATCAATGACCTTTCTGATCGGAACAATGTTTAGATTAGCAACTTAAATATTTAAGAACTACATATAATTTAATAGTTAAATTTTTTAAGTTGACTAACAAATCTTAAACATTAAAAAATATTTGATAGATCAAAAAATAATGACCTAATAAACACAAACCTTGAAAATTAGAAACCAAACATCTAAATTCATTAGAAATCCATGAGAATCTAAAATCATACAATATTCTAAGAAACAACACAGAACATACAACATTCATTTCAGGGAAGAAACCAATGGAAACTAACTTATCATAACTACCAATTCTCTCATGATCTGAGATTCTAGAGAGCGGATTGGCATTGAGGTCATGGCTCAGTAGGTCCACATGCAATCAAGTTCAGTGGAATTCTCGTCGGACACAGGCCAATTTCCGACCGAGTTGCAGGCGGCGACATCGGCCGAGGAGGAGATGGAGCCAGAGCCGTTGTGGAACGGCAGTGGCGGGGATGGGAGGTTGACCGGAGAGTAGAAGAATGGAAGTTGGAGGTTTTCCTGCAGGCTCCGGAGACTCGGGAACGCCGACAGACCGATGTTTCGGTGGAAACGAACCGATGGGTCGGCAGCCGTGGCAGCGGAGAGTGGTGGGGGAGTGGCAAAATCATAGCTTGGGATGGTGAAGCTGCCGCCATTGGTGGAGAAACAGGACACGTGCTCTCTTGTCATTGGGCTGTTATACGAGCAGCTGTCACGGTCGGTTACGTTACCAGACGCAGCCGCTGCCGTGCCAGTGGCCGGAGCTGAGTAGAGTGACGAGTCGAGCAGCGGTGGAAGAGACACAGACGATGGCGAACTAGGTTCTGTGTATACATTAAATGAACCAGGAAGAAACCGGGCTTTCTTCGAACCACCGCCATTGCCAGAGGTGGCACCACCACCACCTCCGCCGCCACCACCGCCACAGCCACTCTTTTGAAACACCCGCGAAATCACCCACTCATCCTGAATTACATTCACACATTAACATCATCTTCCCATAATAATGAATTATAATCCAAAATTTTACCCAAAATCTTTCCATCTTAATTTGTATGCATAATCTTTCAATTCAAACTCCAAATTTTAAAAATCTTATAACTTCCAATATGATTAATTAAACCTAACACGAA
This sequence comes from Telfairia occidentalis, assembly GCA_026257165.2. Taxonomy (NCBI): domain Eukaryota; kingdom Viridiplantae; phylum Streptophyta; class Magnoliopsida; order Cucurbitales; family Cucurbitaceae; genus Telfairia; species Telfairia occidentalis. The sequence goes on along the minus strand of JAOANK020000066.1, from coordinate 294,673 downwards.
ATAAAGAAGAGGCAATTGATTACTCCTACTATGAAAGGATAAAAAAAAGCTTTATACTTATCAATAAAATCAGACTAACACCAAAAAAAAAAAAAGAAACCCACATCAAAAAGTTCTCCTTTAAACAAAATGAAACATTATTATCCTACGGTAAAAATCTTAAATATGTTTTGAATCAACTAGTAAATATTCATTGTCCTCTTTTCACCATCATTACCCAAAAAAAAAAAAACCCACACACACATACAAAACCCTAACTTCCAAAGAGGAAAAAAAAAACAATCTTTACGTACAAGGAAGGCATAATGACAATGAACACAAGAAATCCCAACGTACCCATTACACAGAAATGGCCAAAAAGAAGTACATCATTAACAAGAGGGACACAAAAAGGCAAAAACAAAAATTAGGGCAAGTTTTAAATTCAACAGTTAGGGCTTCTGAAGTTTTCACTTTCATTATTCTGTTAGTTTCTTTCCCAAGGGTGGAAAATGATCGGTTGAAATTAAAAAAAGGAAGTACCTTTGAGCTTCTTGATAGGTAGTGGTAAGCAAATTGGCCTTCAAGGCGATATTCATGCATGACCCAGTTGCTTTTTTCCCCTTTTGGAGCTCTTCCTCTGTAGAACACCAACGTCTTCTTCATCCCCACAAGTGAACATGTTTTTACACTGTAAATTTCCCTGTCTTTTCCGGTCGCCTTCCAGTACCCGGCCTCCGTCGCCCGGTTTGTCCGGAGACCGGTCGGGTACTTCCGGTCTCGTAGGCTGAAGAAATACCACTCTTTCTCTCCCATCTTGGCTTTATCTATTACACGTATGTTAAATCACTGTTACACCCAAAAAATTTGAACTAATCCATCATAGTAAAATTTAATTATTTTTCTAGTATAGTTTTTGTAGTTCAACCGTTGAGAGATCAAACAATCGATTTATGTGACGATAATAGACGTTTTATTCATGAATGGACTATCTTTCAATCATTAATAAAAATACAAATCTCCTAATTAATTAATAGCATGTTAAGTCAACAAGTAGACTAAAGAAAAATTAAGATATACTACTACCATATGTGAAATCTAACACCTAGGCTAAAATATTTAGTTAATAGCTTGAGGACAATTTTCAAAATTATTTAAGAGGGGTGGGTTCAGAAGTGCTTAGGCAAGAAGAAGTAGTGGTATTAAAAAGCATTATTATAAAAGAACAAGAGAAGAGGGGGTTTTAAGATTGATAGACAGATTTGATTGATTGATTACCTGGAAGCTCCCATGGCTCGCACTTGTTGAGGTCAACTTCAGCAATGGCTCTGCCAGTGAAGTTACTGTCAAGAACTTTCTTGAGAAGGTAATAGGTGATAAGTTCCTCGTCAGTCGGGTGGAATCGGAACCCCGGTGGTAGGTGGTGGTGGTGGTGGTGGTGGTGGGTCTGGTTGTCGCCGCCGCAAGAAGCAATATCCATGGCGGCAAAAAGAGTAAACAAACTCAACTCGACAACAAAAGAAGGTTACAAATTTGAAGGGAATCAAGAAATCCAAGGGAAACCCAGAAGAGAAAACTCAAAACCCAGTTGTAAAATCCATAGAAGGAAATGAAATGAGAGAGAGACAGAGATGGGAATGGTGATTTGAGAGGAAAGAGAGGGAGAGGGAAAATAAAAAGGATAGAGAAATGAATGCGTAGTGTCGTATTGTGCGTGTACAGTGTACAGTACAGAGAGGGCTAGTTATGATCACATCCATGGTTTTGGGGTTTGGGGTTTGGATTTTGGGCTTAAAACTTCAGAGAGAGAGAGAGAGATGTGTATTGTATGCGTCAGGAGGGAGTGGGGTTCTGATTTGAGTATGCGTGCGTGCGTGAGGAAGTGTGCAGGTATTCCTCTGTCAGTGAAGAAAATCAAATGAACCCAACAGAAAGTTGTTTTCTTTCTTTTTCTCTCCTACACACACAAACCAGAGACGTCGACAGACAAACAAAGAAAAAAAAGGTTATGGGTTTAATTTCATCATAAGTTTGCTGTTTGATAATTCATAATACTCATCTTTATCCTTAGTTTAATTCTAAGGATTATTGTGCTCGGTGATCATTTTACCCCCTCGCATAATACTTCAATTATACATGCGATGTGACGTTCGAATACAGTAGAGATATGTGGGAATGAATCGACAATGCATCCGAATGAGTA
>JAOANK020000066.1:265771-281092 GCA_026257165.2 Telfairia occidentalis | reverse complement strand
TAATATAAACTTTTAATTTCTTTAAATTGTACCTCAAACTTAGATAATTGTTGTAATCTTAAAAGTTTGAAATTTTTTCCGTTGAATAAATTTTTATTTGAAAGATCATGAACAAATGTATTATTACATGCATTCAACAAATTATAAAACATATGTATCCTATAAAATTAATAAAAATTTAAATAAAAATGACATTAGAGCTAAATTTTCGTTGAAATGTTTTAGTTTTGACAGTTATTCCATTGTTTTTTTTTGCAAATTAATCAAATTAAATTTGGTAAAATCTTAATTTTATCGAAATTAGTGAATTTATGAAGATTTTTAAATTATTTTTTTTGTTTAAAGTAGTGAGTTAATTAACGGAAATTGAATAGAGAGTTAAATTTACAACCTAAGTCTAACTCTAATTTAATAAAATTGAAATTATCGAGTGAAAATTAATAAAATTTACAAATTTAGAAGTAAAATTTGATTTATTTTTTTATACTATTATATAAAAATTAATATTATACATAAATATATATAATTAATATTATAAATAATTAAAAAAAAACTAGCGTAAACAGGGACGGGGCGGGGATACCCCTCCCGGTCCCCGCTTAAAATCCCCGAATTCCCCGACCCGTTAGGAGTGGAGACCTGCAGGGACCCGATCCCGTGGAGATTTTTGCAATCCTCCGGAGGAATCACCTGAAAGTCTCTAGAAGAAACGATAACAAAAAGGAAATCGAGTGTCTATAATTTATTTATTAGTGGATAGATTTAAAAAAGAAAAAATTAAAAAGGAGAGAGAAGCGCAATGACTTTAATACCCCTCGGATAAGAGTTTTTATTTACTTGTTTTTTCTTAATAAAAGCAAATTACTTTTACTTTCTGTTTTTTTTCGGAAAAATACTTTACTTTCAAATTAGATAATTAGTTTAAAATTTAGTTGAAAAGGTAATTAGGTTATCTATTAAGATAATTCCTTAATTAAAAAGGTTACTTCATTTAAAAAAAAGATAAACAAGAAATCCTATTGCAAGTTGAAATTTGATTTTCAGTAGGATTGAAGTTAATTTTTTTCAATCTTTATAAATAGGGCCTTAGATTAGATTTAAATTATCATATTCTCAATTCAAGAAAAGTTCTTCTAAGTTCTCTCTAAATTCTTTCATTCATTTTGGGAATTATTAAGCCGATTCAAGAGAAGTAGTTTTGGATTTGCTAGAGGTACGTAAGTGGCTTGACTCTTGGTATACCTTCGAAATTTTGTATAATGTTTGATTGCATATTTTTAAATTGTATATGATTGAATTAATGAATGTTTTTCATGTTCAAAAGTATTTTTATTTGATGGGACCTCGTGCATAACATTCATGTTTTATATGAAAAGTTTTTGGCGATTACTTGCATCGTCTACCTTGCTTAAACTCACTTAAGCTCCACAAGAGTTTGTCATATTATGTAATTAGATTTCATGTACTTGTCATGAGGTGCTATGTCGGGTGAGACTTTACACTACTGATTCGCCAATTATCTTTATTGATGGGGTCCGGTCTCATGCATGAGCCCGCATAGCCACTGCCACGAGTTGGTAGGAGGGAGATAATTGTGCACATTAACCAAAAGAAAAAGATTCAAATTGATAACGATGTTGCCATTAGTTGTAATTAGTGTTCCTGTTTTTTTTTTTTTAATTGTTTATGGAAAGTTTATATTTATTTATGAATTTATTATTTTTGTAATTTTTAAATAAAATTTTTAATTATTATAAAAATTATCGGGAGAAAATTTATTTTTTATAGCATATTTTAAAAGTTTTTAAATATTTAAAGCATGCATGTTTGGCATAATTGGGTTATTATAAATAAGTTCATGAATTTTAAAAAAATGTGGATTTAGTAAAGGATCTATTAAATGTAAAATTGAAAGTTAGAATAACTTATTGAACTCAAAAGTGAAAGTTTAAGGATTTATTAGATAATTTTAAAGTTTAGAACCCAATTAAGTAATTTAAAGATCTATCTAACATAATATTAAAAGGGGAAGACAAAATTTGTAGTTTAATATTGCATAGAATTAGTATATATTTATATAAATATGACTATAAATTGAATAACTTATTTAGTATTTTACAATTTGTTCTGTAATTCTCTCGTCGTCAAAATATCAACAAAGGCAAAATTGAAATTATATTGTTAACAGAGCAATCAAAACAATGCCCTCGATTTTGTTTCCATGCAGAAGTAGAAGAAGAAGTAGAAGAGAAAGCGTGCAGCTTCAAATCCAACGTGTGGTCTGTGTGCATGGAATTCATTCACATTCCCATTCACAGAGTCCTCTCACAATATCCTGAGAAATAATTCCAAAATTTCGCCTATAAAAGGACAACCCCAGATTCTCATTTTAGACCCAAAATCAATCGACAATGGATGTTGGAGCTGTGAACCCTCAAATGGACACGGCTTCAACCATCACCATTAAAGGCATTCTTAGCCTCCTCGTGCAGAACGTCGATGAAAACAATGGCAGAAGGCTAATTTCTCTGGGCATGGGCGACCCTTCTGCTTATTCTTGTTTTCATACTACTCATGTCGCCCAAGAGGCCGTTGTTGATTCTCTTCAATCTGAGAAGTTTAATGGCTATGCTCCCACTGTTGGACTCCCCCAAACGAGAAGGTACTTTTTTCTTTTTCATTTTGGGTATTTTTTTGTGTGCATAATTTCTGGGTTTGTTTTCTCGTCGTTATCCGAAACAGTGTTGGCCCCTTCTGATTTGGGAGTTGGAGTTGAAAACATTGATGATTCAGTTGATGCATGGATGTTGTAAATTTCGATTCGTTCTTCATTGGTGTGAATTCGAATATTCTGGGGATTATTCGCATGATTCTGTTTTCTAATTTCTTCATTTCCCTGATTCTGATCCTTCTTTTGGTCAATTTTCTCATTTGTGTCCTCTTTTTGAATTGCTTCTCTTAGCTTGCCTCCAGCAATTGATTCTAGCCAGCCAACTTTGAGTCTTAGAAGATTCTTTTCTTTTTTTGTTTTCTTGCTTTTAGTTGCTTTGGTTACTGGGTATGTCTAATTCTTTCACAATTCAACTGTTCTGCACGAATTAGATGCTGGCTTGGATTTCTCTTTTGCTAGCCTTTTGATTTTCTGTTCATAAGAACACTTCTTCATGGGGAGGAGGGAGACTTTTAGTACTAATAAAGTGCTTCGATACGGTTACTATTCATTTGGGGCGGCATTTTCTTTATTCAAGATGTTCCATAATGAGTTTTAATATGCTCACTTCATCCAAGCTAATTTCGTACTAACCAAACCGATGATGGTTTTTGACTCGTACAATGACTTCCTCTCTCCAAGTCAACACCTGACTTCCAATTTATAATCAATCCCTTTTTATATTTTCCTTTTTATTTGGCAACCAAATGGGAGTTCTTGAAATAGTTCTTTGGCCTAGTTCCGATGATTTTCTCTACTTTCTGAATTGGAGCATCCAGAATCTGCCCTGCAACTTTTCCATCGTAATTTTTCAGAAGAAACCATAATGAAGCCTGAGAATGGTTGGAATGAGCGAGCTCACCTTGTTTGGAACAGTTAGAGACCATTTTCCCTCTAGAATCTCGTGATTTGAATTTTGATACTTGTGGCAAGCTGTGATTTTTAGCTGAAGAGAAAATTTGAATATGTGAATGTACTTTATTTTCCAATTCTGGTTCTATTGAATGTATAACTTCAAAGCATCACTTTATGATCTGGGTTTAGCTAAACAACCAACATGAATTTATATCTATTTCTAGGGCATAATCATAACTTAACAGTGTTTTGGGCAATCCATGTGGATCACTTAACACTCTTGGAATTGAGTGATTTGACAGACATGTAGGGCATCAAATTTGAAATTATGATCTTGTTTTCTAATTTGGTTTTGTTTAAATTTCCCTTGAACAGATCAATTGCTGAGTATTTATCTCGCGATCTTCCATATGAGTTGACTTCTGATGACGTTTTCATTACGTCTGGATGCACACAAGCGATTGACGTTGCCTTGGCGATGCTTGCTCGCCCTGGTGCAAATATACTACTTCCAAGGCCCGGTTTCCCTATCTATGAGCTTTGTTCCACATTTCGGAATCTTGAAGTCCGGCACGTTAATCTGCTCCCTCAACATGGCTGGGAGGTTGATCTTGATGCTGTCGAAACCCTTGCAGATAAAAACACTGTTGCATTGGTTATTATCAACCCAGGGAATCCATGTGGAAATGTATACAGTTATGAGCATCTGAAGAAGGTTGGTAATCTAGATTATATAACCCCAAGCACCCAAATACACGTGAGAGTTCTGTTTTGTTTTGTTTTCTTTTTTCTAACAGTGAAAGTATCTGTTCAATGTTTTGGGTTAATTGCCCTTCAGATTGCAGAAACTGCAGAAAAGCTTGGAATTCTAGTAATTGCTGACGAAGTTTATGGGCATCTTGCATTTGGAAGTAAACCTTTCGTGCCGATGGGAGTTTTTGGGTCAACTGTTCCTGTTCTCACCCTTGGATCTCTATCAAAGAGATGGATAGTACCAGGATGGCGACTCGGGTGGTTTGTGACTAGTGATCCTTCTGGCACATTCAGAAAACCCAAGGTTCCCCCCCCCAGGCCTTTTGATTGCTAATCTGAAACTTTTATTAAATTAGCCATTGGACTTCATATCCTATGTTCTGTATATGAAAACAAAGAGTTATAAGCCTGTTTCTCTCATCTAATGCGTGTTGAATTGTACCTTCTTTCCACACAGGTTATCGAGCGAATTAAGAAGTATTTTGATATCTTAGGTGGCCCTGCAACATTCATCCAGGTTCATATCTTTTATTTTTGTCTTTTCGGGATCATTTTAATGAAACTAAACAACTTTCACCTTTCGTACGAGCTAGTTCATATTGAGATGTTAGGCATATCAAAATTGATATGGATACAAACACTAGATTCTGGTAGATGCAGATGGTGAAAAGATTCTGACTATAGTAACTACGATTATTGACTTATTAACTCACGACACACACCCGAAACTCAAATCTAGCTTTCTTTATATTACTGTTAGCAATGTTCCGAGTTGCAAGCTTCTTCTCATTCACCTTCTGCCATGGTGGTTTGATGTATCAGGCTGCAGTACCTCACATCCTCGAGTCGACGGATGAGGTTTTCTTCAAGAAAACGATTAATATTCTGAAGCAAACCTCCGAAATATGTTGCAGAAAAATCAAGGAAATCCCCTGCATTTCGTGCACGCACAGGCCGGAAGGGTCGATGGCTATGATGGTAATGAAAGAAATCTCTAAATTAAGTGAACAGTTTCTTATAAACGCCATGTCGCTTATCTGCTTACAACGCGATGATGTAGGTGAGACTGAACATTGATCATCTTGGAGATATCAGTGATGACATTGATTTTTGCTTCAAGCTTGCAAAAGAGGAATCTCTCATCATTCTTCCAGGTCAGAATTTAGAAAAAAACATAAATGCTTTTGATGACACTTTGCACAGTGAGTTTCTCATTTCAACCATACCAATACAAACAGAACTGAATTTCAACCAATTGTGCTTCGATTTCAGGAACGGCGGTAGGGCTGAAGAACTGGCTCCGACTTACTTTTGCGGTCGATCCATCCTTTCTCGAAGAAGCGTTAGGGAGGCTTAAAACTTTCTGCCAAAGGCATACAGTTCACTTGTAATGAAGCTGGGATGGTACTGATGCAAATGAAACAACAGGTTTACTTCCATAAGTTAGCTGATAATGAATTTTATTGTTCTAAGAGTAACTTCTTTTACTTATAGATGGAAATCCCAATGAGTCCTTCCATGTACTAATGTGGCATATAAATATAAAGGGTCTTGTTCAGGTTCAAACTGCTTCCCTTTTCTTGCTTTCTGAAATGCTGGTAGATGATGAATTTCTGTTAGTGAAAGAGCACTGATATATAGATATATATATAAAATATTTTTTATGAGTTCAACACTATGTGGAATGGGGAGATTCGAACCTATGACCTCTTGCTCAGAGACATATGTCTGTAACTAGTTGAACTATATTCGGTTTAACAACAGTAGAATATATTAACGTAGAGATGTAATTCAGACATCACAATCCTTTCACTATATTCTTAATACTCATCGTTATGTATAAGCTTATTGACATCAACAAAAAATCGAACACATTAACTATTTTTTATATGAAATGAGGGAAGGAAAAATGAAAAGAATGTTGCAAGCATTTCGTCTCATGCTCTTGTGACAGTGAATAATATGTCAAAAACCATTTTTTTTTTAATTATATTATAATTTTAATAAGGGGTTGGAGATTTAATCCTTTTAACCTATAACCTTGGGAGAAATCATGAACATGTTAGGTTAATCTAAATAGTTTTATAGTTGAGTTTTATTTTTTTTAGTTCAACAATGGTGGGTGAGAAATTGAGCTATCAACTTGAGATTGTAATGGATATCTTATCTACAAATCTATACTCAAATTAACTGTATTCATTATCGTAACAAACCACATCAAAAGAAAATTTAATTGACCAATCCGAGCATAGTTCAGTGGATAAAGATATGTATCGAATCATCAACTTGAGGATTAAATTTCTAACTTTTTAGTTAATGATATATGTTTTAACTCATTGAATTATATTTAAATTGATATTGAATCATCAGCTTTTATAATGATAATAAATGTTTTATCTATTAAGTAGGGTGGGATTTACTTAAATTAGATATATATAATATAATAAGCATAAAACCATCTTATATAATTTGTAATGCGAAAACATGAATAAAATATGGAGTAGTTGACTTATTCACTGCCGGCTTCCTGGCTTCATCTGAAAAAGAATTCAGCAAGAACTGGCCAGCGAATGCGCCGTAGTCGCCACTTTGGCATCATCTTCCTCATGATTCTACAAGTTTTACCCAAAAGACAAACAGGATAAAGGATCATTCGATCTCTCTTTACCCTCCAATTACTTACTGACAAATTTGCAGACAGTTCAATCCCAAATGGGTTCTCTCTGCTCGCAAATATCCATTCGAATACAACCCCAATTCGACAGATTGCAATCGAAGTGGTTAGTTCTTACGTTTCTTTATTGATTTCGAGGCCCTTTATATCGACCAGTTGTCCGTGGTTTCTTTCCATGTTCTACAAATCTCTTTGTATTCTTCTATTCAATGGAGACCGCAAACTCTGATTCTAATGAAATTGGAGGTGAGATTTTTCGTATTTGTCCTGTGGGGGTTGAGATTGTTTTGGGTTTTCTTGTCTGCCCTTTTGTTGTTGTTGTTGATGTGATTATATCTGCTTTGTCTGAAGATGCATTAGCGATTGGAAATGGATGTGAAACTGATGTGAAGGTTCATGTGTTCTCATCATCCTCTGAGGTAAGTTCTCGAAACCCTATGTTTGATCATTTTTGCCCCTTACATGTTTGTATGTTTTTTTTTCAAGTTCTGAATCAATTTTCTAATAGAAAGGATTCGATTATGGTTTGATTGAACTTGGCCACCCAGTTTAACTTGTTCAACTATCAGGATGCAATCTTGAACTCAAAAAAATTGATGAAATCGATTGAACTAAGTCAATTCAGTTGGTTAGGTTTTATAAAGTGTAAATCTGAAAAATAGTTGAATAGATTTTATTAGTTTGGTGGCCGAATTTGGTTGGGCGGGCAGTTTGGTTGTCAAAAGAATTGATTAATATCACCCCTATTCAATAGATGTTGATTTATGGTCATCAGTTTCTGGATTGATTGTTGAAGGTGGGAGCCATTGTTATATGTAATGTTTGTGACAGTTTTCTTGAGAAGGAGAGAGTAATTAGAAGTAGTTGAGTTTACTACTTGCTTTTCTAAGGCATCATGTAAATCTTTTCTCATGATCCATAAAATGCTCTTCCTTTCAAACAGCTGCTTGAAAAACTTCACGAGAAATGGAGTTTGGTGAAGAAGAAACCATATCCAGCTATGTATTCCAGCATTTTTGGTGGAATCATTACAGATCCAGCTCTGATGGTGATTCCTATTGATGATCACATGGTTCATCGAGGCCACGGTGTGTTTGATACAGCTGTTATTTTAGATGGGTAGGTACATGGGAATATTTCATCAAATTCAGTCCAGTTTCTGAACTGTTGTAAGCTTCATTATCAACTCTTCATGTAATAGTCTTCATTTTGGTTTTACAGACATTTGTATGAGTTGGACGCGCACCTGAACCGCTTCCTCAGATCGGCTTCGAAAGCGAAGATCTCTTCTCCGTTCCCCCGGTCGATTCTTCGGAGCATTCTTATCCAATTGACAGCAGTGTCACAACTGAAGAAAGGCACTTTGAGATACTGGTTAAGTGCAGGACCTGGCAATTTCTTGCTCACGCCCTCTGGAAATGCCAATTCTACATTCTATGCAGTAGCCATTGACGAAGACTTCTCTCAATGCAAAGAGGGGGTTAAAGTGATAACATCTACAGTCCCGATGAAGACGCCTGAGTTTGCAACGATGAAGAATGTAAACTACCTACCAAATGTGCTAGCCAAATTGGAAGCTGAAGAGAAAGGGGCATTTGCATCCATTTGGGTTGATGAAGAAGGCTATATTGCAGAAGGTCCAAATGTGAATGTTGCATTTATAACCAAAGAAAAGGAGCTCATCTTGCCTTGTTTTGATAAGATCCTCTCTGGGTGCACCGCGCTCCGGCTTTTAAAGCTAGCTCCGAAGTTGGTTGAGGAAGGGAAGCTGATGAGTGTAAAAACTGCAAACCTTACGGTGAAGGAAGCCAAAGGCGCTGCCGAAATGATGTTTGTAGGAAGCACGCTTCCCCTGCTGCCAATCATCTCATGGGATGAAGAACTCATTGGAGATGGTAACAACATATTTACTGATTTAAACCTTTGTTTGTTGAAGTGATGATGATGATGATGAATGACATGTTACAAATCATTGTATCGATTTGATCTTCTGTTACAGGAAGCGTCGGAGAATTAACGATGGCTCTATCGGATCTGCTTTGGGACGATATGGTTTCGGGCCCTGAAACAGAAAGAACACCTGTTCCATACACATAGCGATTCAAGTCAAGGATGTCAAAGGCTGCTCAAGGAATGTTATCAGCTGAAAATGAACAGCCTCCTGGTTCTTACTGTTGCCTATTTTGGCCATCTCTTCTTTCTCTGGACATGAATAAAAGGAAATTGTCTGTTGGACCGATTCCAATGGTGATTGTTTTTCTGTTTTACTATGAATATTCATCACGAATGCGATTGTTTCACCTTGCGAAACTCGATGCTTGTATCAATGGAAAAGGCCATTGTGTCATTATTCTAGCCATGTACTAACGATGTGTTCTATCAAACAAAAATCATCTCTAGTTATGTTATGGATAATATTTACCTCATAATTAGTTAATACGTATCTTCTACATAATACCGTTATGTTTTTGACAACTACAAAAGAGAAATGCAAATAGAGAGTGGGTAAGTAGGAGAAGCACATAGGGAGAATATTGACCACCTCATTTAAAGAACTCAAAATGAAGTAGCAAACTCATTAGCAGTTCATTCTCAAAGACATCTCATCTACTTTGTGGATGAAAGATTACTTGCGGTGGGTAACGCAACATGTTTGTTCTGATTTACTAAATATCTATTACTTGCGGTGGGTAAGGCAATATTATTCTTCCTTTTGTTATTAAAATTTTTAGATATTTAAATAATTTTGGGAAAGCGCACAACGTTTATTCTGGTGTAGTTCTTCTACGGGCTCAGAAGATTAAGGTTTAATCCATAAATTAAATCTTAATTTTTTTATGTCTTGTATATATTTTTTTAGAAAGGAACATGTTCTCCAACTATGTACCCTTTTTTTTTGTAAAAAAATTGAAATTTGTAAAAATTACCTACAAAGAAATTCATGTTAAATAACCTTTTAAAATTAGAAAACGAGTGAAAAATTAAAAGGAAAAAAAAAGATATATTCCTTGATTTTTTTTAAATTTACTCATCTATTTAGCTTCTAACCTATTTCATAATCAATAAAATTGTTAAAAATGTCCTAATAAGATTTTTTAAGATTCATTTGAGAATCAAAACTCATGTATTCTAGAATTTGTAGTAATAAAAGACACTTCAAAATTTTTATCAAATTTTATGTCAATTCAAACAGAGGTAGATAAGATATTTATATTTATTATAAAGATAGATAGTTCGATCTTTCAATTCTATAATTGTTGAATAAAAACAAATCTTTATCAAATTTGATAACTTTTTTCTTTTTTTTATTTTTAAAAAAAGTAATAATAAAGAATTAAAAGATATTATCTTGATATATACAAACTAAAATCCAAGATTGAAATGAACATCGACGTATTGTATGATTGCGTAGAATATCCATAATTTTGGGTTCGAAAAATGTTTGCAAAAACCGAAGACGAAGCTGAATCGAAGAGGTATATAAACACCCTCTGCAACTTCCCCACAATGACAACGCTTAAGAAGAAGACAGATTCTCGATCGATTTCCGCGAATTGGGATTAGGGTTTTGGGTCCTGCTCATCTTCGGCTTCGGTTACCATGGCGACGGGGGAATCACCTACGCCGGCATCGCAGGAGCTACACCAGAGCAATGCGGCGGCCAGACCAGGCCTCAGGAGGCCGGTCTTCGTTAAGGTCGAACACCTCAAGCCCGGCACTAATGGCCACACACTCATCGTCAACGTCGTTAGCTCTAATACCGTGTTGCAGAAGGGTCGATCGGTGTCTCAGCACCTCCGACAGACTCGGATCGCTGAGTGCCTTGTTGGGGACGAAACTGGAACCATTTTATTTACTGCGCGTAATGATCAGGGTATGGATTTTAGAATCTGTCCGTTTCTGTTTTGGCTTGCGTGAGAATTGGGGGAGAGGGGAGAATGTTTGTTTTTATTTGTTCTTCTTATGTGAATTGGGAAGAGAAAATTACAATTCGTTTAAATCGCGATTGGGGAGGATAAATCAGTGAATATTTAGGTCCGGCTGTTTGAAATATGAAGCCTATACCGATTGAAATCTGACATTTTCATGACCTTGTGAATCTGGGTTTAGATCAATGAAATAACACGGATCGCGAGATGGGTTTTTCGAGGATTACCGAGCGTCAAGGAACTTGATAGTAGAAAGAAGAGGCCTAAAAGGATTTGCGCTTTCCCACTGCTTAACTTCTTGTTTTTTGTTTTGTTGGGAGGGGGGTCTCTGTTTTATGGATTGCCATAATGCATAAGTAGCTATGATTCTGCTCTATCAGTAGTCTGAACTGGATGGGAATATGATAAGAAGAACTTTTCTGCGCTTTTTGGTTGAATGGCAACTGGTCTTAGTGTCTTGTGCTAGTTCCCGTGTTGGGTTAAGAATGGCTAGGAAGAATTACATCCCTGTGGTTTTCTGCTCTTCATTTATTATTTATTCATAAGCTGCAACTTGTTTCAAATGCTAATTGAACTTTTTAATTGAAACTAGAAGCTTTATGTTAATTCATCACAAATGCATACACCAATCTACTTCCAGGTTGGTCCATAAATTATTGCTACCTGAGTCTTTAGCCTTGAAACTAAATTGCTGTAAACAAGTATGATGATATGCATTGAACCGATTTATCATGGTTACGAACCATACAAATTGATGTATGTTTTGAAAGTATGCTTAATTTCATTTTCTTGGTTAGCATAGCATTTAAACTCCCCTAAAGTGTAGAAGGCATTGTTTTGTTTTCTCAGTTGATCAAGTAAAACCTGGGACGACTATCATTCTTCGAAACGCAAAGATTGACATGTTCAAAGGGTCTATGAGGCTAGCAGTTGATAAATGGGGCCGCATTGAGCTCACCGAGCCTGCAAAGTTTGTTGTCAAGGAAGACAACAATCTATCTTTAGTCGAGTATGAACTTGTGAATGTTGCAGAGGAGTGATAAGGTCCTCGAATTTCCTGGCAATCTGCTGATGTGAATATATATCAACACTATATTATAATTTTGTATCAGTGAAGTATTTAAGCAAACGACCCCTTGATTTTGTCTGAACTTCAAAGCGTGAAAGCTCTGCTCCATCGTATGACTTACATGAAGCTATGTTTTGTGGGGGTATCGGTAAAATAGGTACTAGTTTGGTTCTTCTTATAACTCTGGAAATGTTATCGAGCATTAATGACGACGAAGAATGCTTTCGGTATAGCTCTGATATCGTAAATAACATGCAAAGTTGTGAATTTTCTGGGCATGTGTAATTGTATATTCTCTGGAAATTCATGTTATATGCAGGTTCTGGACAAGGGATTATGATATTCCAGCTTAGAAGGTGGGTTTAAGCAACAGCAAAAGTCCTTGGACCGAAGCTTAGGTAAGTTACATCAATTTTACCAAGCATTAGCTCACCTTTAAACCTTTTCATGAATCTGAAAACAAGTTCGAGCGGTAACCGATCATCGATCGTTGATCGAGTTGTGAATGATAAAAAATGCAGTCTTATTCGTTCTCGGAACAAGTAGAGCTACAAATCAAATGATGTTGGTATTTTGAATGGTACCTTACTGAACATCTTTTTTTCTTTCTGAATTTCAAGTTAAGCCTTTCCCAGCAGAATCTCATGCACTCGTCTTCTCCGAGAAGCATTCATGATTTCTTGGGATAGCGATGGATATGGTATGGGTTTTTATGGTTTTCAAATTAAAAATTTCTACTAGCAGTATTTAGACTTCGTAGTAGAAACTTGCTCGTTTTCTTTGTTTATTTCATTTTGCAATAAATTTTTTAATTTTTAACCTCTTTTTCTCAGTTTCTCAGTTTCTTAAATTAAATTGTATGCCGTCACTAGGCTTGCATTTTTCATTATGTATTTGTTTTATATTTTGTTTGATTAATATTTAATTAAGGGCCTTATCTTAAATATTTTTGTTATAGTTTCAATTTTTTTCCTTTAATGCATACACATATGATATCATGACGAAAGAATACAGCAGATGAGGAAGATTAATTTTAGAACACCAAATCAAGCCTAGTTCATTTAGTTAAGATATGTCTCTTCGATCAAAAGGTCGTGGATTTAAATTCTCACTCTTCTTGACCCAAAAAAAAAAAAAAAATTAGAACAATGTACATGTTTGGGAAGATCCCATTATTTTCCTTGTTTGGTGATTAATTCAATTTATTTTGAAATTTTGAGTAATATTTTTAATTAGAAAGCGAAATACTGTTAAAAAAATGTTTGATTAAAAACAGAAAATTAAAAATTGTCACCAAACGTGCAGTTTTTTAAGATAGAAATCTTATTCACTGTTTTATTCTTTTGCTTATTTATTTTTTTTATATTTTTGGACCATCATTCACGTGAGAAATCTGAAGGTTATTCTTCATATTTTAAAATTTGCTTTAAATCTCAGTTTTGTTCTCCAACTTTTTGGATTATTCCATTTTCTTTCTTAAATTTTTTAAATCGCCCATTCTCTCACCAAATTTTTGAGTTATCACTATTAGAAACCAAAATAGAATAGTGTTGAAATTTTAAAAGTTTGAAGACAAAAATATTATTATCTTGCAAGTTTATAAATGAGATTAAAACCTCAAAATTTTAGATCCAAATAACTTGAATCCATCTTGCATAAATGATAAAACTCCATCATTTTTCTGAAAGTTTCCCTAGTTTAGGGACCAAAAATTGAAAATTTAAGAATGAAAAGGAAATTTAAACTTAAAAATTAAAAACATGTTTGGTTCACAGTTTTGAGATCAGCCAAATCCATGTGAGGTTTAACACAGAGACAATAATCAAGAGCCATGCTAAAAGGAACGAATGAAGAAAAAAAAATAATGTGTGTACAATAATTTTTTAATTTAGAATCCCATATACGCTCTCAAATATTATTCAAAATCCCTGTAACAATCCGGCAGTCTTGATCGACAGCCACCGCCCCCGCCAAACCCTCCGACGGCACCGGAATGCTATGGTTTCTATCGAACTCATCCAAGCAACTATTCACATTCCTCGTCGCAATCTCCACGACGTTTCTCCCGGCCGCCCGCATGGTCTCCCGCCTCGACGGCGCGTGCGATTCCCGGGAAATCGCCGGCGGCATACCCCGACGACAACCAGCAGTCGTTCAAAAGCCTCTTCAATGCAGGATCCGGCGTGCTCCGGTAGTGCTCGTAGAGCCTCTGCGCCATTAATCTCGTATTCCTCTCGGCGCATCCGATGGCGATGAGTGCGAGTCCACGGCCGTCGGAGCTCTGGCTGCCGGAGTCGGAATTCAGGCAGTCGGAACAAATCTCTGGCTGCTCTGTTTTGCTGCACAGGTTTCCGATCAACACGGCGTCTGGTTTCGCCGGAGAGAAGAGGTCAAAGAGGAGGAGAACTGGAAACGTGAAATTGAAGAAACTCATATTTGATTATTGTGTTTCTTCGCGATCAGTGTCTTGAAGAACAATTGATTTTCCACTTTCCCGGTATTTATTCCGAAATTTGTGAGGTTTTTTTTTTTTTTTTTTGAAATTATGAAAACTTTCCATTTGAATTTGTATTTTTTTCCCCAATTTTGAATTATGTTTAAATCTTATTTTGGTGTGCTTTCAATTTCCTTTTGGAATTTTTTATAAATACTAATTTTAAATCTTATTTTCAAAATAAATCTTTTTCCAATCTTATTTCGAAAATAACGTTCAAATCACGTTTAATATTAAAAAAAAAAACCCTAGCAGCATGTTGTCTCTTTAAAAACTAGCAACATGTTAGACTCGAAATTTTTATGGAACCTTATTCACGACAAAAAAAGTTTTGACAATAAAACTCACCTACTAACGGAAGATATTAAAGTAAAGATTAGAAACAGAGAGTTGTTGGGATTAAACCTCATCAGACGAAACCAGAATGAGGCCGCCAATGCCTTGACGACTCATGCACGATGAAATCATTTTTCAAGCATTTGGATTGAAGATCTTCCAAATTGGGTGGCGCGATAAATTCGTGTTGGCCTTCCACACAGTTAATGATTTCTTTGTACTAAAAAAAATAAGAAAAATAGCAACATGTTGTTGATTGAAAAAGCACCACGTTATCTTCGAAAGCATTATTTCTTAAATAAGTTTGGGAAAAATCCTTATTTAGAAAGTAAGTTTTAAAATTAGCATTTTTATATTAAAAAAAAAATTGTTCGTTTTGAGGTGTTTATTTTAAAAATGAGGTATTTAAATAAATAACATAAAATAAATATGTATTTATAAATGTAACAAAAATATTTATAATTTTATAAAAATCACATAATATAAATTAAAGTCAAACTT
>JAOANK020000066.1:193768-205509 GCA_026257165.2 Telfairia occidentalis | reverse complement strand
ACTACAATAAACTATAATGAAATATATATATATATATATATAGAGAGAGAGAGAGAGGCAGAAAATGGTTATGTAAGCTATATAATTCGTTTTCACAATGCTTGCGTCCAAAAACGATTCAAGAAGGAAAAGAAGATTCTATGTCCACGGAAAATGAAGAGAATTAAAGAAGGAAGTACGAGAGAAAAATTGGAATCCGTGATTTCAGAGTTTGGGAAGAAAACTTTAAACGGCTCCAAAAGGAGGAGAGAGTTTTGCTTAGGACTTCATACTAAGACAGAGCTTTTCATTACGACAAATATGTGGTGGTGGGAGATTTGAACTCATGACTTAGAGAGTTAACCAGTTTAATTATGTTTAGTTTTACAAAATGGTAATTCAAGTGCCCACAAAGAGTAAATTAGGGACGTTCAAGGTAGCGGTAGAGCACTCAAATTATCTCCCATTTTTCTTTTAAGGTTGATACGTTCCTAGTTTTAAGGAAAACATTTTTCAAATGCAAAGTCATTTGACTATATTTTAAAACTACTTACAAACTAGGTTTGGAACAAGAGTGTGATAAATTAGGGTGAGTTTGGTATGACTTTTAAATTGTTTATTGATAGAAAAAAATATTTTTTTTAAAAAAAATTAACAGTGTTGGGTTAAAATTTCAAAGAGTATTTTTAACTAATTAAAAATGTTAATTAAAATTTTTAATTATAAAAAATAGTTTGAAAATGTGTAAAAACATATAAATTACATTTAAAACTTTTTTTAAATTAAGTATTTAATTAATTTTCTTCCAAAAACGCTTATATAATAAATGTTTTACTTAGAAACATTTTTTAAAAAAGTTATACCAAACATGCACTTACAAACTAAGTTTGGAATGAGAGCACAATAAATTAGGGTGAGTTTGGTGAGTGATCTGAAAACAAAAATTTGAAAACAGCGATTCAATGAAAACAAAGTTGTATGTGTTTTTAGATAAGTGTTTGGTTACAAATTTTGGAATTGAATCTCAATGTAAACAGTTTTCTAGCATGTATTAAATAGTATATTCATAAACAATAAAAATAGTTTGGTAACATATTTTATGTCATGAACTTTGTATAATTAATATTTTATAATAGTCTATACTTTTATATTATGTTTTGTATAGTTTACTTTTTACAAAAAAAAAAAAAAACAAAACAAAACAAAAAAAACAAAAAAATCTGAAATAGTATATTTATCGTAATTTTTCTTATTTTTAGTGTAATTTTACATTTTTAAATTTAAGTTTAAAATTTGGATACATTGAAAAAATAAAAAAATCGTTTTTATAATTTTTACTATTTGTATATATTCAATCTGAAACAAAAAAAAATAGAATCTAGATTGCTTTCCAAACTGACCCGAAGCACTTTTAGAAGATTAAGGTTCTTTCAAAGAGTCAAAGCATACCTGTTCGGAGTGTGAGTATGCTCGAAGGATATAGGCTGAATTAATTTCTGCTAATTTCTGCTTTTCTATTGATCATAGGGGCTAGAATACTAAAGATTACGTGCTTCGAACGCATATATCGGGCCGAGGAGACCTGATTTCTGACTATTACGTGGAAGATTTGGAGTCATAGGAATCAGATTGTTTTCGATAAGGCCAAACAAGATTTTCAAGCAATTAAATTGGGAGGAAAAAACGCACCAATCCTTTTGCAATTCAGCCTCAATATGAAACATGTTGGCAACGACTCTCCCAAAATTACAGTTTATGAGAGAGAAATTGTAAAAGTACATCAATTTTATATTAAAATCTCGTTTACTTATCTTCAATCGGAATGGAGAGAAATTAGAATAAAATCAATTAGAATGAGAATCTTATTCCTTTAATATTGCTTACTAGGAGTTATCTGGCATCGAAATCCAAAATTCATTTATGTTGTTTACTTTCATCTAGAATTGAAATCAGATAAATGGAATGAGAATCTTATTTCTTTGATATTGTTTACTAGGAGTTGTCTGGCATCGAAATCCAAAATTCATTTATGTTGTTTACTTTCATCTAGAATTAAAATTAGATAAATGATGATTACCAAATATCTTTTTGTATTTCTAATCAATTAAAAAGCTATAACAGTTATTAAGTTTTAATTCTCCCTTAAATTATTTTATTTAATAATAAGAAATTTTATCTTCATAAATTTGATATTAGTAAATAATAACTAATTAACATAAAATTACATCAACTTAAAACAAAATATTGGTATATATTTTATTATTATAGTAACAATTATTAATAGAGAGCGTTATTCAATTTTATTATTGTTATATTATTTATTAATAATGAATTTATCTTACCAATTTAATTTAAAATAAAATATATAAATTTAAAAATAGTTGTAATATTGCATAATAAGTTAGGACTAATTTATTATAATATGTTATATTAATATAAATGGTTATAAATATTTAGATTATATCAATAACATAACCAATGTAATTCAAACACATGTAACTAAATAAAAAAGAATATTCAAACACATTATTTTTTTATCACAAAAGCATAAATATGAATCACAAAAAATACTATACAAACTATTTCCATCATCAAGTAAATATAATATCTCAACTTGTAGAGAATTCCAAATAAATGGTGGCTACTTAAAAAAAACCATAAAATGAAAAGAATATGCAGTGAAGTGAGTCTAAGGAGAGAGAAGAGGGTAGAGTGTGTGAAACAATTAATGAGTATGATGTAGGCCCCACGAAATAGAGAATAAAAATATGATTAATCATTTTTTTGGAGAGAATGAAATTGCTCTTTTTTTGGTGAGTGATTCTCAAATTTAAGGTGGGTCTCGCGTTTTATTGGCAAACTCTATCAAAGAGAATAAAAATTTTTCATTCGAAGTAAACGGGACCTAAAGTAAGACCGCTTCTTGGCGCACAATCATTTCAATATTTATTAATCACAATTCCATTTCCATCACACTCCTATACCTAAATACTCTATTGAGACGAGATAGTTTGATAGCTTAATAAGGCCAAGGCTAGTTTAAAACACTTGTCGCATGTCCATCAATGTTTTATTAGTTCTTCCTTCACCCTTTAACTTCAAAGCGTTCACTTTTAAGTGTCACATAATGAATCTCGTCATGTTTGTACTTTTCCATTTTTTTCATACTCATTTCAACTTTATACCTTAACATGATGTTTGAAAAGGCATGGAGAAAGCTTTATTGAGTAATTACTTGACTTGAATGTCAAAGTGTTGGAAGCATATTATTTGAATCTAAAAGATACATTCTTTGGATTGAACAGTTAATATTTACGTCTGTCTAGAACTTTAAAAGACTATTGTTTTGTAAATCATCTGATTTCCGATGCTTCCAACGAGAGCTCCCTCATCCATACAATGGAGTTTAATCTTCTTTTATTCTCCCTTGAACAGATGAGGAAGCTCCATAACTATGAACACTGTGAAGTACTATAAAGCACTTTCGTTTTCCCTCTCCTATGCCAATGACAGAAGTTAAGTACAGTTTTCTAGACTTGAATTCGCATGTTTGCCGCGTTTGGTATGTTATTTGGGACGGTTTCAGGCTTGTCACTTACCCGTCGTGAAAATCGCCTCCTGTGATTTCTCCAGTGTCTCATTACAGCTATCATTAATCTCCAAATAGTGTTTTGTTGAAGACTGGAGTTATGAGCATTAAAGATGTACAATGCCAGTGCTATTGTTGATACTCCTGCACTCAGTACAAATAGTAAAAAGAAGCTGTTGGGGCTGAGGCTTGAACTTTCATCTTTTGCTTCCCCATCTTCGCATTTCTCACTAGCAATCATGCTGTCCTCCAACTCTCTAAACTTCCCAATTTCAGATACTTCAAGCAACGCTTCGTTAACATATGGTAACAACACAGAGCCTCTCGGAAATGCCTGCAGGAAATCGAAAAATAATCTTTTTCAAGTAATCTTCAGAATGCAAGAGAATGAATTAAACATAACAGCAACAAGATCTTACAAATCCAAATCCTCCAACTTTGTAGGTTGGCCCAGAAATCATGAAGTCCTTGCAAAATCTTGCGAGGAATAATTTTGCAAAAGGAACTTCAAGAAAAGCAGCTGCTATCTCTTGGTTTCTGAGAGCGTCAGCTAAACCATCAGGGGTAGAGTAGTTTTTTATGGTTTCTACGGGAAAGCCTAAAACATCCTTCAAATAGCTTTTTACAAAGGACCCTCTGCCATATCCCACCAATGCATTCATTTTTTGGAGAGTCTCAATATTCGATATAGTCGGTTCAAGTTTTTGAACAGTGAGCATGCTAGTAAGATTGGCTGTGTATACCTGAGTTATCACCAGTGCCACAAATAGCCAAACCACCATGCTCATCCGCGACAAGTTACTGTGCAGCCTATTACCTTTAATCAAGCAAAACAGCCAATATGATGTTAATTAAATTATCTTTTTTACTTCCAAATGCTAAAATGATAAAACAATAATACATTAGCTGTTTTGATTACCATGCAAGGAGAAGAGAGTGGTGAAGGATGAGCAAAGCATAATTCCAGCTTGATTAATCATTGAGCCTTCAAGTTCGGGACCATGATTTCGTTCTATGAACCAAACAACAAAGCCATTGTAGACGTTTACCACAGCAACTACAATCCACATGGTCACTGTAAAGGGCTTTGTAAACAACAATGCTCTATTACTTCTATCTTTTGTGGTAGGAACTATCATCACCAGTCCTGCTTCAGTGTAAGGATGTGTAAATTCTGCGTATTTGTAACGCGTTGATACTATTGCTATGTCACCTACTGCTGCATCAAATTCCTGCATAGCCAGGCAGAACAATAAAAAATGGTTAGAAGAAGAAAAGAAACACAGTAATTTGTTTATAGCCGAGTGTGAGAAGAAGCATCCTCCCCTTCATAGCCAGGCAGAACAATAAAAAATGGTTAGAAGAAGAAAAGAAACACAGTAATTTGTTTATAGCCGATAAATAGTGTGAGAAGAAGCATCCTCCCATGAAGTTTCAGTTTTAGCTTTGATAACTCAGTTGAAACAAAAGTATCTTCAAACAAAGTTTTGATCAGATGAGATTTCAGTATATGCTATTAACTTATGACTGATTTGAAAGGAAGCTCTTGCATGTAAGCCTAAAAATGTGAGATGTTCCTGTAGCCATATATTAATGAAAATATGAAAAATTTTCCTTACCTTCAACGAGATCTGCTTGACTAAATCATCATATGTTCCATTGTAAGCATAGAAGTTGTACAGCAGAGGGAAGTGCAGATGGTCTACGGTTGCTTTAAACAGATCAATTGCAAGTCCATTGAAGGATAAATTGTTTCCTATCTGATCTCCTTCCACATTTACATACTGCTTGAACATGGGACTAGTTGGCACACCAATTCTCAACGAGTTGGCATCTGTTGGTACAGCCCATCCCCTTGGAGTATCCGTAGATCCACCAGGCCAAAACGCTTGGCCGAGATCCTTCATCGACGAGCTAGTGGATGAATTTTCCCCCAACACTTGTGAGAAGCCTAATTCAACAGACCAAAAGCCTAGTTCCCTATAACTCCTTCCCATCACATTGATGATTTGAAAAGTATCGGCTGGGGCTAATTTTCTGTCCCTCAACTGAATCTTTCCACTCAGTCCTTGAAAATCAGTGAGCTTGATTACTTCCAACAAGTGACGGCCTTTTTCTTGGGTTTCACTCATTGCCATAGCTGCTGCTCTTGCAGCATCATAAGCCTGTACCGCAAAAATACTAGGCTCGTGGTTGTACTCATCAGAATGCTCTAATCTAAACCTTCTACAGAACCGTAGATTAAAATCATGAAATGGAGGATCGCTTTCCTGGAAGTAACTCTTGACTCCAATAACTCCTTGCAGTAAAGAGTTGATAGAAACATTAAAAGAATGTGCAACGCTTGAGAACGAATCAGTAGTGATCCAAACATAGTCCTTTCCCATCATTCCCATATCCTTTGCAGTCTGAAATAGATGCAATGCCAACTTGAAAGACATATGAACTACAAAAACTCTACTTGGCCCCCTTCTTAGCCTCTCTAGTTCATTGGACAATAAATCAGAATCAAATTGAGGGAGACCGACAAATTCACTGATTTCAGCTCCTATATCTTTGAGAGCATGCACAAGGTAAGGAAATATGTCTGTGGTCGAGAAATCTCCATCTTCGTATATAACATTAACCAGATGCCAATCCCATGATCCGATAATAGCAGCTATGGCCCTCATTTGATTAAACTGGGAGGGAGAAGCTTGGACCAAAAAATCCAACCTCTCAGTTGCCCACTTTGGCATATCATTAGCCAACGCTAGAACCGGAATATGATTCTCACTTCCGACCTTGGCAACAACAGAAACTGCTTCCCAGGTTTGTGGTCCTATAAGAACCTGAACTTGTTGCATATTGATCAGATCTTCAGCTGCAAATTCAATAGTTTATTTATATTGTGTTTACTGTTTAGGATATAAACTCTGATAGATGCATAAAAAGTAGCTGGTTTAAACTAGAATTTAATGAAGAAAACAGGATTCTTTCTACTTCAAAACAGTTCATTTGATATGATCAGGAATGCATTCAATTCAATTAAAAAGAAATAGAAACTCTTACCTGCAAGAGCTGCCTGATTGGGATCACTTTTGGAGTCTCTGATGACGAGACTGAAATTTTGATTGTTGATGGAGTTAAAATCCTCTATAGCCATCAGCATAGCTAAACTCTCCTCCTTACCAATCCTAGAACTATTGTCTACAATGGCCCCTATTCTGCCCTTTCCACCATCAACCATTGTTGACCTCGTGGTTCTTTCAGTTTCATGCTTTCCGGAAAGTATCAGAGCAAATAACAAGAACGAAAATAGAAAGGGAAATTTTCCCATTTTTTAGGAGAGGCAAAAGCCAAAATCTTTGCTCTCTCCATTATATTTGCACAAGAAGCCCTTTTTTCTTTATATTTTTCTTGTTGACCTAGATATGACATTTTTTTTCTTGCTCTTCTTTTGTATCTAAATCACTAAGAAATTACTTCGGAGAGTTTTGACTTTGCCTAGATTAATGAGGTGAGAACTTAACTATCGTGGGTTGGCCAACTGGTCAATAAGGGTCATTGTAAATTGCAAATGACTTCAAGGAAATGGATTCAAGCCATGGCGGTCACCTACATAGAATTTAACATCCTACGAGTTTCTTGACAACCAAATGTAGTAGAGTCGGGTGGTTGTCCCATGAGAATAGTCGAAGTATGCATAAGCTGGCTCGGACACTCACGGATATAAAAAAAAAATTGAGTTGAGAACTTGACCACCACTTATAGATTTCAACCACCATGGTTAACATTGATTATATAATAGAAGTTTGTGATTGGATGTACAAGGGTGATGTAATTAAAAACATGTTTTGGAGTGATTTTAGAATAGGTGATTTTAGCTGAAGTAATTTAATTATAATTACTATTGTAAAAAGTGTTTAATTATAAATCATTTTTAATGTTTAGTTCCACAACTTCAAAAATGATTTTGATATGATTAAATGCTTTTTTTTTTAAGAAATCATGTTTTTTTAAGAGTGATTTTAGAATCATTTAATTACTAAAAAGGACATCACATTTGAGAGAAATTAAAAGAGAGAAAAAAGTTAGAAGTGGGATTGAAAACAATTTAAGAGAAAAAAATAAAGTAATAGAAAGAGAGAGTGACAAAAATTTAGAGAGAGAAAAATTAGATAGAGACAAAATTTAGTAATAGAAAAATTGAAGGAGACTGAAAATATTTAAAGCGAGATGCTAACATTTTAGAGTAAAAGAAAAGTTAGAGATAGATAAAATTTTTGTTGAGAGAAAAAGTTAAAGAGGGGCACAAAAAATTTTATAAAAAGAAAATAAGTCAGAGAAAGGTTAAAAAATTTTGGAAATAAAAATTGTTAAACAGAGAAAAAGAAAAGGAAAGAGAGCTATTGACAAATATTTTAGAAAGATAAAAGAGTCAAAAGGAAAAAAAAAAATCTTAGAGAGAGAAAGTTAGAAAGTGAGAGACATATTTTAGTTAGAAATCAATTTCTTATTAATTATTTGACCAAAAATCACTTCAAAAACCACCTCTTAAATGATTCAACAAGAATCACTTAAAGTAATTTTCCACATGTATCATGGCCAAATATCCCTATTTTTAACTGAAAGTAATTTTGGCAATAGCAAAAGTGATTTTAGCCGTTTCAAAATCGTTCTCATATGTGCCCTAACAAAATGGCCCCTCCTATGTATTATGATGCCCATAGTCATAACCACTCCAGAAATTTCCAAATTCTTTGAGACAGTCATTTCCTATTTGTACAACCCATGTCATTCCAATTTCCTTAAACAACTCAATAAACATGAAGAAATTAGAAAAATATGGAAGAAAATAGATTCAAACCCTAATCCCAAACGTTCATTCTCGTCTCTAAACATTTTTTTGTTCTTTGTCACTAAAGTTCCGTATTGCACTACACAAAAAATCTCCCATTACACATTTTGGAACCCCAATTTCAGATTCAATCCACTTTGACTTTTAAGACACAGTTCAATCGGATGTCACCAAGCAAAAATCATGGGGGTAAAGCTATGGAACATTAAAAATGAATAATATTCAAGGTTGAAAGGTAAAACTGAATAAAGAACTATTTCGCAAATTATATGACTATGATGTTGTTGAGTCATGGAGGTGGAATCTGAGAGGGTTGTTTTCTATTCAAATTCAAACCTGCATAAGCGGCCAGAAATGACTGCGTCTGTAATTGAAGCTTTCAAGCCGGCCGTCTTCTTAATTTCTTGAAATTGCACAGGCATTTTCCTTGATTCTTGTTTTGGATTCCGAGAAAATTAGGGCAAATCTCTCGGGAATTTCCCTTCGTTCCTGTAAAGTTGAATAGACTCATTCACCGACCACCGCGTTGACCATGTACTATTTCCGAAAGCAATTTTCATTTTGCCATAATTAATAATTAATAAGTTAAGCAATAAATTTAGGTCGTATTTTTTGTTCATTTAATTCATAAATTTCTAAATGGTTTTATTTTTTTTAGTACAAAGAATCAATTTAAAATAAATAAGTGACTTTAGATCGTAGTAACGTTGAGTATGATGGCCCTCCATGGGTCGATCATGGGCAGCAACTATTTGTATTTAATTTATTAGCCAATTTTAACATTCACTCGTAGCCAGGGACTAAATTGAAAAACATTAAAACATAATACATTAAATTGGAACTTTTTAAACAATAGGGGAATAAATTGAAAAAACAACTCAACATTAAGGATTAAAACATATATATACCATTTTGTTTGATACTTAAAACATCATGTGGCAATTTTTTTTATTTACAAAATATATCACATCACAAATACGGGCTACAGGGTGGGGATTTTTAAAAAAAAACAAAATTAGTACAATACAGGGTCGAAATTTGAAAGTACTATTCTTAAAGGAAGTAAAAATATTTCAAGCACTAAGTTATACTCATGTTGATAGGAATACAAGATTCAAACTTACAATGTTCAACACAGGTTATAAAGGTAATAAGTTGAACTATATTTAAGTTGGCAACATCTATATATCAATGATGTCAACAACAAAGTTTTTTTTTTTAGTTCAACATGTGGGGGTGGGGATGTAAACTCACGACCTTTTGATCAGGGAGATTACGCCTTAACTAATTGAGTTATGCTCGGTTTGACATGTCAACAACAAAAATTAAATAAAAGCATAATCTAAAATTTAGGAACGTAGCATTGTCTTAAAGTTCTCATAAACTAACTAAATACAATACTCTAATTCTATGGTCTAACTATAAGAAAAGATTCAATCAAACATTTCTTTAACGGAATTGATGATAAACTAATGGTAATTATCATTTAAACTATTTCTAAAAATTTATAGGTCAAATGATAAGATTTTAAAATTCAATAACCAAAATAGACGTAAAGTTCAAAATTGAAGAGTCAAGAAGCGTAAAATTTCTAATGCTATAATCTAAAAATAAAGAAAAAGAAAAGTGTAATTTATTCTAATTATTACCAAGTCCAATGCTTTGACTTTTTTTTTCTTTTTTCATATAGTTCTACCGTTTATGTTACTTTAATTAAAAAAACAATAATATTCTTATGGACCTGTAATAACATTCTGGGTAATTGGTATGCAAGTTCGTACTTTGTAGGACCAAATCAAAGTTTTTTTTTAAGACATTTGGAAATATTAAGGTATAAAGTCCTTAACTTTGTCTGGTACCTGTATGCCCCACTTTTTTTGTCGCACACAAAAATGATTGCACCATTTTTTACGTCGTATATCGTCTTTATTACGTTTCTAGTTTAGACTAAATTTTACAACTTAATCGTTTTTTCTGTATCAGACCAAAGTTATTTGAACACTTAGTTACGACCATTTCAATTTTATCATATTTCATGTTCATTACACGTTCATACGGTATTAAAAATGATACTCTTCTTAAATCAGTCTGAACACTAATCCTTTAGAATTGGAGGTATAAATTTGTAGAAGAAATGATAAAATTATACATGGCATCTTTTAATATATACACAGTATAATCTTTAGATATTAAAAACTAGGAGACAAAATTAGAGAACAAGTTTTTTTAATTTTGAATATTAATTTTTTATGGATTTAGTTTTTAATCTTAGGACAAATTAAAGGGGGTAATCTTCTCATTCACCACTTATTCGAAATCATTCATTAATAATGGGCCCAAATTTACACCTTATTTTAGCATTTTTGAACCCTTTTGACCATGAGAAAGTGTATGCAAATGTCTATATCAATTTGCAACTTGAGATTAGTCTTTAGAATCTTTGAAGGAATTCATTTGATATACCTTTTTTTTAGTACATAGATTTACATATTTGTTAAGTGATACTTCTTCACAAAATATGGGAAATCACATGAATCTAACTATTGACATTTTTTTTGTACTAATCATATTCTCAAAGTCCATTTTCACTCGCCCAAAAGTCGTGATTACTCGAAATTTGGGGTGAATATCGCTACAAAAGTTATAAAATATTTTCATATTTCTAGGTTTCATTTTCGTTTAAGAGATATGTTTTTTTTTTAAAAAAAAAAAAAGTACAAGGTAAAATGAAAAATGACATAAATATTAAAGTTCTACCATCTGAAATTTTCAGAGAACCTATTTGATTGCAAATAAAATAAAATTGAAAGAATCAAGTAACTGAGAATAAATTAAGAGAAGGGAAGGGAACGAAGTCACCTAAGTTTATGGACCTGCATTATGGGCCTGCACATGCAGGCCCATTTATGAAAACTTCCATCTGGTTCTATTTTTTTTTTCTTTGGAAAATTTGTAACCGTCGCTTTATTTATTTTATTTTATTTTTAACGTAAAATACATTTTTAATTCTTGAGTTTAAAAATAGGTTTCTATGTAGCCTCTAAGTTTAAAAAACTAATACTATAGTTCTCAACTTTTAGAAAATTGTTCTAAAAGGTCTTTAAGGTCAACTACCATTAATGACACTGACGGAATGATGATGTGGTAGTTTGAGAGACCATGTGTCATGTTAATGTATTAATTTTAAATGATGTGGCATTTTAGAAAAAAAAATATATCACTTTTATTTGAGAAATCGTGGTACAATTTAGGTTGCCACAAAAATAGGAAGAAACGAATGGGCAAAAGCTTGTGTGAGAAGTTTTTGCTATTGTTGAACACTAGAACTCTAAA
>JAOANK020000066.1:131723-144924 GCA_026257165.2 Telfairia occidentalis | reverse complement strand
TTTTTTTTTTTTTTTCCTTACAACTTTTCTATTTGAAACATGTAATATTTCTTTGCCATATACTTTTTAACTTTATCAGCAATAGAAATATATATCAAAGGATATTGGATATCATATGACAATAAAAGTGAGAATTTAGGCTGTTCCCAGTCATTCTGAGTCGTAAAAAATTGTTTTTTTTTTCCCACTTTTAAGCAGTTAAAAACTTCAAACCCATCAAAGGGTTAGAGTTAAACAGACAGAAAAATAATCCCTTTTTTCTGCTTCTGTAAGCACCAAGAAAAAAGAAACAATAAGGACATAAGAGAAAAGCCTATTCCACTTCCACCAACTTTTTCCTGTTAAAAAAATAAATACACAGTAAATTGGAAAAAGTTCATTAGATTTCATACCCTATCTTCTGCATATTTAATCTCGGCCTCTCAAGCAAACCGGTAGGTGGAGACGGAATTGTTAGAGTCGATGATCCTTTTCAAAGAGCAGAATCAAAGTATAGTGTTGAATAAGTTGCTGTAACTGTTGAATTTTATAGTGGTGAATTGGATGAAGTTCGTTATGGTTATGGTGATAACCTCTCTCTCCCTTCTACCATGATTTTTTTTTTTCAAAAAAAAACTTTGGAATATATATAAAGTTTCAATTTTAAAAATTTAGGAGGACAAATTAGAAAGAGGGCCTTACATAAATCTTACCCTCTTGATTTTTAATATACTATTTTAACCTTAGAGAAGAAGATAAAGCCTCAATTGTCTTCCTTCTTGTCGTTTTATCCCTTTGTCCTTTTTCCCGTGAAGTAAAAAGTTAAATTTATTATAGCCGCCTATCTCAACTTAAACTTTTGAGTTTAATGGTACTTTAACATTCCTTCTTAATTAATATGTAGACGAATCTTTCTACACATAACTATTATTAAAAACTTGACAACTAGTCGGAAATTTTTTGAAAAAAAAGAATATTTCTTTCATTTCCGCATTCTTCTCTTAATTGTAAAAAAAATATAATAATAATATGTAAGAAGATTCTTACACACCGGTAAGCAACCGACGAATAATAATCAGTTTGTGTATAAGCTATGAGTGATAAGGTTTAAGACTTTTTTTACAACTCAGAACGAAAGTGGGGCTGTTATTTTATATATAGAAAGAAGAAAGCGAGTGGGGACATGAGATTGGAGCCAAATGGGTTTCCCAATTTCAGCTTGCACTTTAGATGAGAAAGCCACTGACTTACAATTTCTTTAAAAAAAATTACAACTTTATCGTCAAATCTTGACTTTGATCCTTTTTTTTTTTTTTTTGTATAAATCACTAACAAAGTTTGCATTTTTTTTTTCTTTTCTTTTGGTTGAGGTCTTACGGAATCTATATATATATATATAGGGATCAGTTCAATAAGTGTTGGCCAAAGCCAAAAAACACACTCAAAATAGTTCTTAATGGCTTGTCGTCGTCTAAATTTGTTCTTCTTCTTGTGCTTTGTGTTTATATTGCTCACCTTTTTTTCCTCCATTTCTGAAAGCCGTTTGCTTTCTTCTTCTTCTTCTTCTTCTCCTTCTTCTTCAAGTGAAATGAAAAATGAGTTATTTGTAAAGAATAATGTGAGAGACATTTTGAAGATTATCATTGAAGAAAAAGAGAAGCTTGGAAGGCATTTTGTGTCCAAAAGACTCAGCCCTGGAGGCCCTGATCCACGCCATCATTAGTTTTTAGTTAAATCAGTTAATTAGTTGTGTGGGTTTTCATTAATTACACCGTCTTTTTTTTACTACTTCACTTCACTTTTTTTTAGTTCGATAATTGCAAGGTTGAGAGATCGAATCATTGGCCTTTGTGATAGTTGTAGATGTCTTATCTATTGAGCTGTGCTCGGCTTTGCCTTAATTTTATTTGTGGGGAGTTTTGTATAGAACGAGTGAGAAAGAGATTATTTTTCATACCACATTATTCCTCTTAACTTCTTCGGTTTCTTTTTTTTTTTTCCCAATAAGAATTTTCCCATTTTGCTAAAAGTTTGAGTCAAAAGAATGCGTGTTTGAGTTGTTGTTCATAATCTTTGCATCTTACATATTTTGAATCACTTCATTATGTGATTCTGATGTATACTTATTATTAGTGAATAATAATAACGAACATCTTTAAAGTACCTTCTCAATTTTCTTTGAATCATTTTGAACGCTTTTAAAAGTTTATAAGTTGGTGGACGATCATAATGAAATCAACACTATGTTATATATTTCTAGAAGTTTGAATCACTTCACTATGTGATTTTGATGTATACTTATTACTAGTGAATAATATATAATAATATGAACATCTCCTAAAACACCTTCTCAATTTTTGTTGAAGCGTTTAAAATAACCGCGGCGCATTGAAAGCGAAAAAGGATTGTGCTTATCTTGAAATTGGTCAAAATTGTATTAATGGCTTCTTTTTTCCAACCCATTTGATGGAATAATTGTGTGCAAATTCAGAGAATTTGTAATTTCATGATGATATATATAATGATGAGATCAGAAAATGAGAAAAAAGAGAGATGAAAATGACACACAAATTGCTGCACCTTGCTTACATTTTATGAGAGCCTCTTAATTTTTCTTTGTGGGTTTTGTAAAGAAGATAATGACATTTTATATATATATATGTGTGTGTGTGTGTGTGCTGTTTTAATTTGGATTTTTTTTTTTTTCCAATTCATATTGTTATCTTTGGATATAAATGCTTAAGATTGACTTTGGGGAAGATTATTCAAGTAATTTATTAAGAATATTCTAATTATATTTTGTTTATGTAATACTTAGCTATGTATTTAAAACTTTATTTTAAATATCCTTTTCAAAGTCTCATGTGTGCACAAATAATATAAAAAGTAAAATTTTTTCCAACTCTAGTGTGAGTGTGATTAATGTTATGATTAAATGACCATAAATCAAAAAGGAGGGAGCATTACATAGCTAAAAGTATATATTTTTTTATAATCATGAAAATGGAGGATTATTATGATATCATATAGTTTGGCCATTTGATAAAACCCCACAAATTGTCAACTTTTTTTTTAATAGACCATGGCCAAATTTTGGGTGTTTGATGGACATCCATAAAGTTGTTTGTCCTTCCCTCTTTGGAAAGAAAGATAAAGTAAAAATGTAGAAATCAACAATCAACGTGTCGTATTCTTATTAGTTTGAATTAAATCTCATTTTAACTCGTTGGGACGATGAAACAACAATCATTTTTACCTTTGTACTTAGACTAATTCTGAAAAACTACTCTTAAATGTTCAATTTGATGTGAAATTGAATAACTACTCTTAATTCCACTATTCACAAAAAATGTCCCAAACTAAATACTAAAAACTCAATATCCACAAAAAGCGTTATCTTCACTGAACAAAAACAAAAAATTGAAACTTTCATATTAAATATATTTTACTTACGACCAAGTATGGGGATAAAAAATAAACTATTTCCTAATTTCTTTAAAAATTTTGAGTTCAACAACATGTGGAAGTGAGAATTCGAATTCATGACCAATGTCTTAACCAGTTGAGCTATGTTCAAATTGACCTAACTTTTTTAATACTGACCAATCTTATTGTTTGTTATCGGATAAATACGTGACATGTCAGGATAATATAATTATTTAGTAAATCTTAGGCATTAAAATTTCAAGAGAGAGGATGAAGACAAAAGAATGAAAGTAAACAAACTAATCCAAAAAAGAAAAAAAAAATTAAGTTATCCTTTATAAGTAGCCTAGTAGGGTTTGCCGCATAACATATAAATAGAATTTTTTTTTTTTTGGATGTCCAAATTATAATACTTTTTTTTTTTTTTTGAAGTAGCATTTTTCTCATTATATTGCTCAAAAACTGATCCATAAAACCGACCAAAAACAAATAGATTTCAAACTTCATAGCATTTCATGTGGACAATATGCCTAAGTCGGTAGATTTATGCCTTTTTTTTTTCTTTTTTTCTTTTTTCTCAAGTGGGTAAAGTATATATATTATATATATCCATTTTTTTTGTCTTTCCTTTTCAAAGTGCTTCTCTCTCTCTCCACTTCCTTCTTTTCACATTATCCCTAAGTTTTCTTTTTCTTTTTAAAGAGGAAAAAAAACACTTTTTTCTCAACCATGGTGTGAAAAGCTTGGTGGTTGATATGTATTTTTCAAGAGGGTTATGTTTTTATCATTTGTGCATTTATAGACTAAGATCAATGTGAGTGGATGTACAAGAAAATTATTGTATGTCTTAGAAAATAATAAAAATAAAATTAGAATTGATCTGCCATTAAATAGTATAGTATGGTTAATTGCTGTTAAGTTTAACGAAATATATATTTTCTTAATTTAGATATACTTAAAAGTAGAACATGATTGATATAATTGAAAGAGAAGGATGCTTTTAATTTTCCAAATTTAAGTGCTTAATTAGTTGTTAAATAAAAGTTGTCAAAAGATCTTGTTGTAAGATTTTTCACTAAAGTTAATCTACTTGTAAAGCATAGCAAAACAAAGCATTCAAATAATATGACTTGACAAAGAGAACAAATCAACAAGCTTTTGTCCAACTAAATCTTTAATCAAATTATTTCATCATCTTATTATTCATTTTCAAAAAAAGAATTTAACTCAATTCTTTTTTTTTCTCTCTCTTGAAAAGTGGATGATATATATATATATATATATATATATATATCAAAAATTATAGATGTAGCTATTTCAAAAATTAGTTTACGTGACCAAATAGTTCAAGGCACATCGTGAATTTTTAACGTCATATATAAAAATATCCATGCTTATTTCAATGTTAGCATGATTGAAAAGATCCCAAAGGAAAAAAACAAATTAAAGTGAGGGTTTTTTGAAAGTGTTCAAGATATGTCATATTCTTGTTTATTGATCATAACATTTGGTAATGGGTTGGTTTGGTAGGCGTGAAATCAGCCAACTTAAAAGTGATTGATCTGATTGAACCAGTGATTTTGATGGTTCTCTTTCTCATCTAATGTTGCAAATTTTGTTTCAATAATGTAGTTTCTAAATTTTGAGCATGGCGTCGAACTTTAAAAAAGTACTTTTCAATGGATTATGTTTCAATTTAATTTTTCTCTTTAATGTCTCTTTTGATGCAATGTGTTGTTCTACATGCATATTAATGATTTATCTTGCGTTACACAACGACCAAAATTAATTCAATGATCGAATATGATTATGTATCAGGGCTCCGTTGATAAGAGAAACGATATGGATGAAATAGAAGCATAATTCAAAGTTCAAAAGCGTAACTTCAACTTTTTAAAACTGAAGTGACGGAATAGACACAATGTTTAAAGTTCGATAACTAAATTTATAATTATTTTACCATGTTTATCTTATAGCAAAAACATTGTCTCCTCCCCTCTTGGCTACTTCTCTGTTATTTTTCTTACATGTACCCTAACTTAAATTAATAATATTTAATAAAAAAATTCCCATATTAGATTATACTTGATCTGGATTTTCAGTCTAATTTATGACTAAGTTCAGATTATCATTAATTTATAGTCTTTTCATCATCTAAAGAGTTCAGAAAAAGCAGAAGCTAAAGAAAAGGTAGCATTTTTAGCTTCTTACTTTTTGTGGATGTGACAAATATTTTCATGGGAGGGAAGTTCATACTCAACCCATCAGTTTTTTTTCCTTTTTGGGCTCAAATATGGAAATTTACAGCCTCGCAGAGCAACTGTACTTGTTTTCTTACAAGTATTTTATACCCTATCTTGTTTGATATATTAAAATTTCTTAATATATAAGATTCAAAAAAGAGAGAAAAAGGACACAGAAACCCCTTGTTTGATATGAATCTCCTAATAAACACCCATGGCCTATGTCATTCTATTAGGCAGTAGAAGTACTTCTTTCCAAAGTTCACATAATTCTTCAGTTGTAGCAGTACCTAAATCAGCCTATGTAACAGAAATCTCTCTCTCTCTCTCTCTCTCTCTCTAAAACAATAAGAAACTTGATGGTATGACCATTTTGAGAAAATATGCACTTGTGATTTTCATAGATGATTTCAAAATCTTGTGATTCTTTCAGATGCAGAGAAGAAGTAACAGAGTTGAGAAGAAGAAAGTTATGTCATTATCATGTCAATCCAAAATGGAGAGAGAAGAGTGGAAGAGATCAAGTAAATGAAAAAAAAAAAAAAGAGGGCAAATGGACAGAGTAAGATGTCACTATAGTGCAATAACTAATACAATTGAATAGTGAATGAGAATCACAGAAATGGATAAAACAGCAGCCAAAGCTAAAAAGTTGAGATAAAAACTGATGTCATCTGCTTATCTGATTTCCACTACATATGATACTATGTTACCAGTCAGAACCATACCAATTAAGTGGGAGCTTCATCATAAACACTCACATTAACTTATCATTTAGTCACATTTATCCATAATATGTCAGCATAATAGCCTTTGGAGAGGGAGAAAGGACAATCTTTTTTCAAACTTATACAGTTAGTTGTTGATCTCATGCTTCCAATACTAATACTATTGGATGACTCTGTATAAAGGCAATCAACTTTCAGTTATACTATGGGATCTTGAGAAGATATGATTACTCAGACTATTTAAACGAAGATATAGATGAACTAGATCCTGAATTAAAACATTAAATCAACCGTCTTTATCAGCTGAGTAAAGACACAGAGATCTTCACTTCAAAGATCATATCCTAGAATTTATGTGATTTGAGTTTGCTTTTTATTGATTGGAGTAATGAGGAATACAATTACAGAAGGCCAGCAGCTAAAAAGATTTTGATATTGATATTGAAAGAAAAGCTTCTACATTAGCAGTTCCAGGCTGTTCCGACATGAAGAGACATAGACCATCATTCCAGCATGACGGTAGTAGTCAGATACCAAACTTTGTAAAAAAAAGTTCTAAT
The DNA here is from genome assembly GCA_026257165.2 of Telfairia occidentalis. Taxonomy (NCBI): domain Eukaryota; kingdom Viridiplantae; phylum Streptophyta; class Magnoliopsida; order Cucurbitales; family Cucurbitaceae; genus Telfairia; species Telfairia occidentalis. Next base: position 137,988 of record JAOANK020000066.1, on the reverse strand, counting down.
GACTATAAAGTATGCGACAGAGCCACAATCACCGGCCACAAAATGCAAAGTTCTTATCAAAAAGAAGAGATTGGCTGTTTCTCTCTTTCTATTTCATTGACATCATTCAATCAGTTATGAAATGACCCAATTACCAGTCTTCTACAGAGGAGCAAAGAATGGGAGCCTGTAAGATTTGGAGAGGTTGAAGGTGGAATGGGATTTTGTCCAGGTGTCTGGATGGGAAGAAAGAACAGAAAAATCTCACTTCTAATTGTTGGACTCAACATGATCAAAAGTCTTGGAAAAACATATGATATAACTGTGAGAAATGGCAAAAGCCCACAAGTTTTCTTGTCAAGTTTATAATCCAGGAGAGAAAATGCCAAAAAAAGAGTTGATCTTTCCCAAAAAGAAAGAACAGGAGAGCTTTATTTACCAAGGATAAATACAGTTAAATAAATTAATGAAAACATCATAGGTTCACAGCTCAGAGAGAGTGCAGATGTTTGCAAAATTTCTTGCAACTCGTTTGTTTTTTAATTTTCAAGGCAACATATGCCTAGTGTTATGCTCTCCTATTAGATAAAGAGATGAACCTTAACCTTGAGAATTTATTTACATCTCCAGCATATAGGATTCATCTCCACCTGGAAATTATTCTGATTGCAGAGACAAACTGAATTAGCTGTTTTATTTACAGGAGCTCCCACTCAGAGTCAGATGCATAACTAGTTGATCCAGTCTTTGTCTCCAACTTCTGTGAACTGTCTGTACTGAGTTCCAGATCAATATCTCCATACCAGATTGCTAGCCGTTCGTACTCCTTTGCCAACCTCTTTTTGGAAGTAAAAGCATCCTGGATTCTCTTCTATTTTTCAGAAAGTACAAAACAATAGAACAAAAACAAAAGGTAGAATATTTAGCTCCATTGAAATCGGTGAAAAGGGAAAAAGATAATGAACTGATAAAAATAATGGTATTTCCTTAGTCAAACTTTATACTCGCTTGCAGTATAAACGTTCCTCCTAGCTTTTTCGTTTTAGTTATAAAGTCTTTCGTTCTGTTGTTCTATGCTGGAAAAGATGCTGTTAAACATTATCATCTAAAAGAGGGAAAGGTGTTTCCAGGTCTTAAATATGCTCACAAAAAGTGAACATTGTTAGAGGAGGCTCATATGTATAACTTTAGAGAATATATGAAATGATAAATAAGGGAGAGAGACCTTATAAGAACGGAGCTTTTGGGTTCTGCGAGAGACAGCATGAAGAGCTTTACAGTCCACAATGTCACACTCATCTTTAAGGGACACCTTATGTCCCAAATCCACTGTTTCCATTTCAGCATCTGGAATATAGCCACTTAAATTGAATGGACAACCTGAGAAAAGGTTTTAAGATTATGTTTTAATTCCTAATGAGCAGAAAAAAAAATGAAAGATTTTCCCCATCATCTCTTTTGTCACTATAATGAGGTTTTAAGGAAAATAAAATGAACCATTTCCAATAGTAAACAACTAATTTCTTTTAGCTTAAAGAACATACTGTGATTGGTAGGCTTGAATTTAGCTGAACATTTCCAATAGTAAACAGATAAGTAACATTTCCATCAATAATGGAAATAGCCAGCAGATTGAACTACCACCTCATTATAATTATAGATCACAGCAGGGAATTGAAATAGTAGTATCATAACAAGCTTGGAACACACCTAATTCAGTGAAGAAATTTAGAGCCCCAGAACTAGTAGATGCGGAAAACTCAACATGGTTACTGGTACAGAATTTAGGAAGAGATGCACTTTCACTCGCTCTTGAAGCATGAGTCCCTGCAGAAACATGAATTGTTTAAGAAAATAAGAAGAAAGCAAAAATACATCTCCTAGGATAGAAGATTAGAGTACAGACCAAGGGATGGCATTGATAATGAGGAGTTTCTGAAGGAGGCAAGTTTCATCTCGAAAGCTTTGTTTTCATAAGATGGACGAGTTTCACAGTCAACAGATACACAATGATCAGAAGGTTTGTCATGAACAATAGTACTACTAGAAAAGTTTTTAACTGAACTTCTGGAAGCAGAAAAAGAACCCTCCAGTAGGGATTTCGAAGAAGAGACTGGGGCTGTCTCTACAGTTTTCCCACAACTTAAAACTAGTGAAACAAGTTCAGAAGAAGTAACATCTGAAGCATTAGAAGAATAACAAGTTCCATTTTCAAAGTAATCAGAAGTTGTCTCCATCTGTGGTGAGAAGTTAACTAAATTGTTTACCAAGATGCCAGAAGCTTGTCCTACTTTATGGGTGGATTCAACATTTGCACCATGAATCAAAGTTTCCGGTGGATCTACAGTTGAGGTCACAATATCCTCTTCACACTCATTATAACAACTCCATAAAATTTCCTTAATTGATTCTTTGTTCCAATGGGAAATTAACTCAGTTGTTAATTCTAAATTGGCTTGTTCTTTACAACTGGCATCTGGTTCTTTATCTATTAAAGAATCACTATTCTTCCCACAAACAATCTCACACTCCAACTTTAGAGAAGAATCATTTGAAACTGACGAAACTTCTTCATTTTTATAGTTTATGGTGCTGGATGTACATCCTGGCTGGTTCTTTAAAGGATAACTTGCATAATGCTCCAACTCCAAGACGGTATCCTCTTTTAAACTTTCATTTGAGTATTTATTTGTCAAGGCATCATCATTCTTTCCAGAAAGTAGCTTAGACTCCAACTTTACAGGACTCTTATCGAAGTCTTTATCTGTCAAGGGATTATCAATTTTCCCTGAAAATACCTCGGACTTCGAAAGCAAATTAGAATCATCACAGACCAGAGTAGCTTCTTTACTTATGAAGTTTGTCCCACTCCATACATGGCTGGGATGGTTGTCGTTCAAACAATCACTAGCATCAGGCTCCATGATGACAACCTTCTTTGAACACTCATCTGAGTCTTCATCTGATAAGTCATCATCATTCTTCCTGGAGAGTCTAAAAGATTCCAATGGTAGATCAGAATTATCCCAACCCGAAATGGCTTCTTCATTTGTAACTTTAACTTGACAAGATGCGCAATTAGGCTGGTGCTTCAAAGGATCACTAGTATTGAACTCCATGGTGGTATCCTCTTCAGAACTCTGGTTTGTATTTTTATCTATTAAAACCCCATCACTGTTCCCTAAAAGTGCATCATCCTCCAATTGTAGATTGGAATCATCACAAACCAAAGAAGCTCTTTTATTGGCATGATTAATTTCGCTAGTTACATTGTTCAGTGGGTTACTCAAAGGATCACCAGCATCTGGCTCCGTGAAGGCATGCTTATCTGTCAATGTGCCATCATTTTTCTCTGAAAGTAGTTCATTGACGGCATATTCTTTCATGTTCTCATCTAAGCCTTTATCTAACAAAACATCATCATTCTTACCCAAAGGTACATCAGCATTCTTCTCTTGAAGAGAATGACTAGGAACTTGAGCAGCTTCTTGATGTACAAAGGTAACTTTACAAGATACTTGACTCCGTTTATCTAACTGATTGGTAGAATCATGCCCCACAGATGATATATTAACAACGCTATTTGCAGCTTTTCCTTCCTTGTGTGACGGTGACTTGGAATATGCATTAGTTGGAACACGTCCCCTCGGAGCCACTGTTTTGGCTTCATATTTCACAGAATCCCCTGTAGGGGGAAGTAAACCTTGAACAACATCAGAGTAGAATTTCTTCACATTTTCACTTGCCGAATTAACCTGGTTTTCAACATATTTAACCGTATCCTGTGCATAACATCAGTTTAATAGTTTATTCTTACCACACAAAAAAGGAAAAGAAAAAAAAAAAAGAAGCAAACCTCAATGATAAATTAAAAAACTACATGATGAACCATTGAACCACACATTCAACCCCGCTAAGAAAGCCACCACATGAACTCTTTCGTCGAAATGTTGGATCACTGAATGTAAAGAAAAAAAATAAACGGGGATACCTGATTTATAATATGATCCACTTCTTGGCACACTGCTTCAAACTTCTGGTACACGTTTCCAACCCATGTTATACCTTTATGTTTGAAATCCATTATAATTCACCTGCAAGATTCACAATCCTAAAACCCAAAGAAACAGTACTCCAATACAAGACTTCTAGCTTAAGAAAAACTCATAGAGAAGGCCATAGTAATGGATTCTACTGTCATGAAGTCCAAATTTCTTTGACCACAAAACCAAGTTGAATTGAACAAGAAAAATTTTATCTGTACAAGAATAACACCTCATTTCTCCTCAATTCTGGAAATATTTTGTTAATCTTCAATCCATACACCCACAAAACCTGCAACATAGCTTTTTTTGATCCACAGTGAGGTTAATGATTTCCCAGTCTTTTTATTCTCTCACTTCGATAATGTAATTAAACCCACTCAAACATATTGAATAAGATTTTTCTAAAAAAAGAAAATCACCCCACCTCAGTGTCCACTAAACGATCATGGTACCAAACTAAGGTGCAACGAATAGATGGACATTGGAGCCATACGGGAACCAAATTTTCAATTTTGATCGGCAGAACCACATTGTTTTCCAAAATTCAACAATTCAATCATTTAATCGAATTGAATAAAGACATTCAAATATTAATGCAAAGTTCTGATAAACCGAGTAGCAGAATGAAAAGGGCAAGACGATCGAGAGTAGAAGAATATAAAAATAATAAGAAATTAACCTGAGAAGCCGTCGAGATCAGTGCATAATCACAGGGTTGGTTGAACAGCTGCTGTTCTTCATCGGCAGTGGCACAGAAACAGGGTTTTAGCCTTCTTTTAAAGGCGAAGAGAATTTGGAGAGGTTTAAACTTTTGGTAGATTATATAATCTGATTTCAAATTAAGATTAGATTTTACGTGAAGATTTTATCACATATTCATATTAGAGAATATAATCTTTTTTTTAATTTAGATTTTGGTCTATTGGGATTTATTTTTGTTTCTATTTCTATGCGTAATTTACAAGTTAAATTATAAATTTTGTTAACTTCGTTGAGTATTATATTATAAATTTAAAAAGCTTTAATTATGTAATTTTAACCTCGTGTTTTTATGTTTAATAAATCATTTTCATTACCTTTAAAAAAAATAATAAATCATTTTCATTATCGAAATATTATACCTTAACCAATAGACGTATGCTTAGTTTGGTTATTTGTGTTGTGCATTGATGACCTTCAAAGTTTGTTCAAATAGATGGATTGTGCTGATAAGCTCAAATTTACTAACTACTCTAAACAATAATTTATCAACAAAGTTTACTTCGTCAAATTTTGAGTTTGGTAAATTATAATATGATTTCAAACTAAGGCCGTTTTTACTTGAAGATTGATCAAGTAATCACATATAAGGGGATATAAACTTTTATAAATTTAGATTTTTGGTCTATTTAGATTCGTAAAATTTCAAATTTATTTTGTCTAAATTAGAGGTTAAATTAAAAAAAAAAATTAATTCAACATATAGAAGTGAGAATTCGAACCCACCATCTTTTAGCCGGAGAGATTATGTAGTAACCAATTAAACTCGATTTGGCTTAAATTATAAATTTTGTTAACTATTATAAATTTAAAAAGCTTTAATTATGATTAATTAAAACTATATAATGCAACGTAACAACTTTGAAACGTATCAAAAGCTATAAAAAACTGATCATAATTTAAACGTATTATATTTATAATATTGAAAGACAACACTCAAGGACAGAGAGACTTTTAAGTAATTTTTCATTTCTCTAAAGCTATTAATTTATATCATAGAACAATTTTCAATGGAGTTACCTTCCAAAATCTCACTAATAACGAAAAAATAAAATCATTATTACATACTCACAACCTGGTAAAAATAATTTTTATTATTCTTAACTTTTCAGAAAAATATTATTATCACAAATATTAGCTACCTAGTAGTAGTGACATTCAATTATTAGCATTCATCCTCAATAAGAAGAATAAATGATGACAACAAATACAGAATATGAAAGGCGGACAGTAAGTATAAATGCTTTTTAATTAAACCTTAAAACAATCTTAAATTTCCCACGGCCATTATTTTGCTTATTTACGTACTAACCAATTGATGCATAAATTTCATCTAAATTAGCATTCATTAAACATAACACATTTGCAAAATACATCTTCCCCAACAAATTAGAGGATAAGAGGTAGCGAGCTAGAAATGTATGTTTCAATCTCCATTTTACAAAAACAAATGTACAAAATTATTGAAAAGGGAACACTCA
>JAOANK020000066.1:114905-127005 GCA_026257165.2 Telfairia occidentalis | reverse complement strand
AAGGCGGTGGCAAATACAATAAATAAATGAAAAAAAAATTGAATTACCTCCTAACAATGTAACCAAAGTCAATTAGATAACAATCAAAAGCCACATTCAAACACCTAAATTGCATAATCAGATCATAAACCGAAAAAGGAAACGAAACAAACAAAAGACACAGCTCAAAGGCAAAAGCAAAAGCAAATAACAAATGGAAATATGGCCTGTCCAAAGTTTATCCATTTGATGAAATCAGATCATTACAATTTTACAATATAGAGTTGTTTTGTGGATCCTCCCTCCACTTCACTCCAATGAATTCCAGTGTGAATGTAATCAAAAGAGGGGTCTATGAAATGAAAAAAAAGAAAAATCCCCCCAAAATGGACAAGGCAGAGTGGGTCGTGAGACAGAGAGTGTACATATATTGGGGAATGAGAGAAAAAAAAAACTCAAAAATGGGGGAAAGCCCTTGTGCCGAATGAGAGAGAAAAAGGACGAGAAGAAACGGTTTTGGTGAGAGAAAAGGCGAGTGCTTGTAGATGGGTATGCCATTTGTTGTTGTACTTGAGGGCACTGTTCCGTTTTTCAAAGCTATCTTGCTTTCTTGGCTTGGTGACCAACCGTGAAGAAGCTGCTGCGGATGATGCGTACGGGAATCGCTGCTCCGATTCTCCTTTGGATTTCCCTTCACATCGCCGCCGCACCCATTACCATTTTCCAATCTCTTAACCCTAATCCATGTCGTGATTCTTGATTCTGTTTGCATTGCATGTTGGTGGCGAATGCACTGCGTGGCTGAGGCGTCGTTTTATTTTTGGGTCTGTTGTTTGTTTTCTTTTGGTTCCTTTTCGTTTTTCAGTTTGGCTGGAAATGGATGAATGTGGTTTCTGTGTGCGGTATGATGGAGTTGGATGCGTTTCGAGTCGAAAGGTGGGAGAGATGAGATTCCTGCGGTTTCTCACAATTGGCCTTATGGGATTTCTGCAAATGGGTATGGAAAAGCTTTCTTAACTTCTGTTTTCTTCTTCTCGTTTGTCGGATTTCTCGAAATTGGTATGTAGTTGTATGATTTCTGAGTTAATTGCTTGGGTTAGAATAGATAAATTGCCACAAGGACCCATCGGGAATGGGAAGCTCATGCATGTTTGTGTCATCTTAAGTTCTATTCTATTTGAAATGCCGAGTGTCGAAGAATGTACGCTGTCGACAGAAACTGCTTGAAGGGTTCGGGCAACCGCATTTTTCTCTTACGTCTTTGCTTTTGGTTCCACGGAAGAGAAAAAGGGGCGGAGGAAGGAGTTAGCCTTTCTGTGGACAAGTAAACTGAGAATGTAGAAACGCCATTGCTCAACAAGCTTGTGAGATTTATGGATGAAGAAAGCAAAAGTTGCTCCGTCCCACACATTTTTCTTTCTTTTTAGCTTGCCTAGTCATTTCTTTTAAACTATAGGAAGGAGAAAATCTAAAAGAATTATTTTCCAATAGTAAAAACATCCAAAAGAATTATTTCTAGCTTGGTAGTCATTCTTTAAGGTATTCATTTCTCATCAGTGATTAGAACAAACAATATGGATTGATTGAATCATTGATGTAATTTACGAATTATTTATTTATTTTATGAGAAACCAAGCTTTCATTGAAAAAATGAAAGAATATACAAGAGCACAAAAAAACCAGCCCTACAAAAAGGAGCCAAGAACAAAAACTACAAAAGAAAAGGTCTCAAATCCAAAACAATAAGGCCTATTTGATAATTACAAAACAAAAGCGACACCACCGCCCACACGGAGGTATTAAACCTAACCTCCTCCCAAACCTCGCTAAACCTCTCACAATCTCTAAAAACCCTCAAGGCAGGCACCCCATAAAATCGCATCAATACAAGTTTGCCACAAGACTCTACCCTTCTCCCTAAAAGGAGGATCCAGGATAGAATTGACAAGCAAAGGTCTCAATGGATTTTTTCATTGCTGGCTTTATTTGTATTTCATTGAAATGGAAATAAAGCTAGTGTTAACAATATATAGGGTTTGAACTTTGAAGTAGTTTGGAATTTCAAATTTCTCTTTAAGGCTTCAGCAACATAGGAATTAAGAGGAATATATTTTAGCACGTCGAAATCCTTGATGCCTATCTTTTCTGCATATAAATACGCATCACTCGTTTGTGTCTAGGACTTCTGCTTCCTTATTCTTTAATAAATAATTAATAATAAGCATTTGACAAAAAACATTCTCTTTCTGATTTTAGAGCACCTTTTCCAATGTCTTTCTTGTGCTTTCTTAAAATACAGATTGTATGTCACATTTAATTACCTTCTACTAGCGGCTAATCAACATGTCCCCCCTTGAATAATGTTATCATTCCAATTGCTTTCGCTATCGTTTATCCACATCCAATGTCTGATGTTAGGTGACTTATGCTCTTTCAATTGGAGCTGATTTAAGTAAACATTTATATTTTCCTGAAAGCTCGAAAGTAAGGTTTGATTTCTTATGTTACAGGTCCTGCCTTCTGAAGTAGTGTATGCGTAAGGTGGATAAGTGAGGGTTGGTGGCTTAAGAAGGTTTCTGATCCATCCTTATGGATTTCCAGGATGATGGCTTTGAGGGATCTGCAAATGAACACATTATTTTTAAGGAGGTTTTCTTTGGGAATGGCTCTAGCCATTTTAATAAGAGGTGTCCTTGCAAGGCATTTAGTTATGAACAAGAGCCCTGTAAGATTAATGATGCATCTTTATTTTCAAGTAGTGAACTATCAATAGTGTCTAGTCATTCATACTCAAGAAATATAAAGCTTGATGAATGTTACAATGCTACTGAGAATATTAGAAACAGTTCTGAATCAAATAGTTTTCCATGCAAATGCTCTTCAGTGGAAGATCACGATGAGAATGCAAGTGCCAAGCGAAAAAAACTTTCAACTGATGAACCTTCTAATTCTATACCTGATTTAGGTCAGGTTATGAACTCTTCAGAAATTATAAGACGACCTGTTTCCGCTAGTTGCTGTCCAGCTGAGGACAGTGATTTTGAATCATTTACATTCCACATTGTAGAATCATCTAGCCGGGGTATTGTATCAAGTTGCTATCTGTTAAAGCACTCTGTAAAAACGGACAGTAATCTGGGTGATCCTAATGTCTCCAAGTGCACGCCGTTGAATTTAGAAGGTAATGATGAACCCAATATAGTGAATAAAGTTAGTGCTTCGCCTGTTTCCCAAGAGAGCTCCATGACCCGGCTGTTGGTAGCAAGTCCTTCTGTTCCATTCAGTGAGAAGTTAGGATCTCCATTACATCTGGAGGTAGGACAAACGAAATTTCAATGTCGAGAACTGGACACTTCCTTGAAGACAGATTTGATAAGGGACCCCCGTCCTCTTCTTCACTATCATGTTGTTCACTTATTTATTGCAGCTGGATGGTCTATTGAAAGGCGCAAAAGACCTTGCAGGCGGTATATGGAAACAGTTTATAGATCACCCCAGGGACGGGCAATTCGTGAATTTCCCAAGGCTTGGAGGATTTGTGGTGAACTTCTATTTGCTGATAGATGCAGTTTCGTAGAGGAAGTTGACAGCAAGGAATGGACTGGCATTCATCAATTCTTATTTGATCTTTCTGACACACTGTTACAGATTGGGAAGGAAATGAATCAGTTAGGGCCTACAACTTCATTGGCTCATTTCTGGCTTATTCTAGACCCTTACGTGGTGGTTGTATTCGTTGACAGAAAGATTGGTACACTTAGGAAGGGTGATGTAGTTAAAGCCGCCCCTAGTATTGGGATTAATGGGAGTAATAAGGCTGATACTTTTATGACATTAACAAATGCAGATAATATTTGTGGCAAAAATGCATCACCACTCCATGATCATTCACCGTCTGCCAAGAGTGCATTGACAGAGACTGCATTAAAAGATCTTGATGGGGGGAATTGTGCTTTTGATGAACAAACCTGTGATACAAGTTTCTCCAATTATTATGGGCATACAGAAGAAGGAACAGTAAAATTTCCGACGAGGGTGTCTAAGTATGCCCCCTTTCTAGGGACTGGTCCTGTTTGCATGGGCAATCATTGTAACAAACCTGGGAGCAAGATAGACAGTAAGGACTTAACTTCATTACCTGTTTATTTGTCAGGTTTCACTGGCAAACCTAGATGTCCGCCTGATGGTCCTGTTCCATCTGGAAATTCAGATAATGTTGTCAGAGTTTCTGGCCCTTTATCTCCAGATCAGGATAGTGCTTTGTATTGTTCAGATGAACAGAGCTCTGAAAATCAAGTTGAAAAGCCTAATGAAATGGTGAAAAATGTACTAATGAGTTCCCTAGGAGAGGAAAAACAAGTGGAAGTCCTACTTGATGATAAGACAGAAAATAATTTGGAAGAATCTCTGAATGACTATCCAAACTATACAAGCGATGATTTATCTCATTCTTGTGCCTCAGGGGTTGTACAGAAGTCTACACAAAATGAAGAAGAAGGTGGGTTGCTCTTTGCAGCTTCAAAGTTCAAAACAGAGAATAAAGTTTCTGCTGTACATTCTATTTTGAAGAAGAAAGGGCGCCGGAAGTGTAAAAAGATATCTGAAATTAATCCTACCTTGCCACCTCAGATTGATATTGTAAGTGCTCCGGGAAAGAAAATTGAGTTGTGGGATATTGATGGGAATTGCTCTCAGTTGGAAATGATAGAAGACCAGAAATCCCAAATAGCTGATACTAAAAACATGGATAGTCACGAGAAGAGCTTGTCTCTGAGTCCCATTTCGCGTCACTCTGAGAGGAAAGGTTCAAAGTTCAAAAAGATTTATGACAGTCGTAGAGGTTCAAAAACCAGAAAGAAGAAATTGAATGAATGTCAAATTGAAGACGATGACTTATTGGTTTCAGCCATTATTAGAAACAAAGATGTCAGTTCAAGTGCTGCTGGATTTTCCACTGTAAAAAAGTTCTTAAAATTTAGAGCCAAAAGGAACCGCAAAAGTCAAAAGAGTAGTTGTAAGCTACTTCTAAGAAGTTTGGGTAATGGGGAAAAGAATTATAAAGATGGGAAGTGGTATAACATCGGGGCTAGAACAGTGTTGTCATGGTTGCTAGATGCTGGGCTTATATCTTCAAATGATATAATCCAATATCAAAATCCTAAGGATGATAGTGTAGTTAAATATGGTAGAATCACTGGGGATGGCATCATCTGCAATTGCTGCAGTGAGCTACTCTCAATATCTGAATTTAAAAGTCATGCAGGTTTCAAATTTAATCGCCCTTGTTTGAATCTTTTCTTGGACTCTGGGAAGCCTTTCATGTTATGCCAACTTCAAGCCTGGTCAACTGAATATAAGACAAGGAAAAGTAGGACCAGAACAGTTCAAGTTGATGAAGATGATCGAAATGATGATTCATGTGGGCTTTGTGGAGATGGGGGAGAGCTAATATGCTGTGATAATTGCCCCTCTACGTTCCATCATTCTTGTTTGTCCATTCAGGTTTGTCTCTTCAATGTGTGGTAATTTGATGAATAATTTTCATGTCTCCTTACTGCCCGCTTGTCTTCTGCAATACTTGTACTATACTATTAACCAATGTGGTTTCTTTAAATTCCTTTAGGTCCTCTCATGTTCAATATGATTATATCCACTTCTCTCTCCTTGAATATGTGATAACTTAAAAATTTGTTCTGCACACTTTAAATTTATCAGCAGACTACGCAACACTTCTGTGGTAAATGGCATCATATCTGTAATTGTGAATTGTAGGACGCAAATCTCTTAAGTAGCCGAAAAGCCACTGTGCAAGTTTTTTTTTTTTGGGGGGGGGAATTTGCTAATTGATTAATTGGTTCTTTTGTTGTGCGTTATATTTTTTTCATTAATTTTAGTAAACAAATATCTCTACTATGTGTTATTTTTATTGATTATAGAGCTATGGATTTCCAAATAAATTCAATCATTTTCAAAGACTGGAAAATTATAAAAAGGGAAGGATAAGACATTACAAAATTCTTAGGTCACAAACATTTAAAGAGGTGGTAGACCTAACCCACACCGCCCACAAGGATTCTCCACCTCTCTAAAATTCTCTGATTTATCGTGAGCCAATTGTTCTATACAACAAAATAAAGCGTGCCCTCTATGATGCTCTCCCTTTGTCGTGAAACAGAGTATGGAACAACACCTCCAACATAGAGTGACACGAGCTGTTATATATTGTTGAACTTTCTTATAATCAATACATAGTTGACATTTTTTTTTCTGTAACCGAGGTTATCTAAGCTACTGTGTGTAGCTTCTGATTAGTTACATGGTAAAGTTGCACTGAATTCATGCTCTTAGATGCACACATACCGACTTACTCGTACTGAGCATGCTGAAAGAGCAACAAACCGCCATGCATAGACACTGGATATGAGAGACAATAGTAGATATTGCTGAGCGATCCAATGGTTTGTAGTTGAAATTTCAAGCATGATTCCATAGTATGACATTAAGCGCTGTTAACTTAGTTGATTTTTTTTTCTCTGGGAAGGATACTTCTGTTGACAGCATGAGAAAAGAACATACTGATTGGCACACAAGTGTATCCTTATTTTCCAAAGTAACTTCTTTGAGTGTTAAACTTTGTATGTATGGTTTGTGATACGATAGATCAGGCTTTTTATTCCCTTCTATGTGTAAGAATTTCATTGTAGCTTTTAGTTCTTAAGTGATTGAGTTCGAGAATGCTGGTTTTTGTTATTGGTTAGTTCTAGATTTCTATAATTAAATAAATGCCTCTAACTGATGAATTTTAGGAGCTCCCTGAAGGCAACTGGTATTGCTTAAACTGTACTTGCCGGATATGTGGTGATCTGGTGAATTATAAAGAGACTTCAAGTTCTTCTGATGCACTAAAATGCTCACAGTGCGCACAGAAATGTAACTCCCATGCCTACTCTAGAATTATTTAATTTATTTTGTTAAAAAAAATTCTGTTGGAGCTTACTCGGATTATTGCATTTGACATGGAAATTAATTTCTTTTCTCTAGATTTCATAAGGTTTGAAACTTGCACGTTGATTTCTGCGAGGAAAATACTTACTGAATTTCTTTGAGAAATTCCACAAAGTTTTCTAAGACTGTGGATGGTTGAATTTTTGAGAGCTGAAATTTGTCCATTGTAGGGTAGAATACATATTGCCTTATTCTAAAAGGAGGCAAACGAAAGCCAGAGGAATTGCAAGAACCTTACCCAGTTGGTACAAATCATACTTATATCCATTCCTAATTTCTAATTACATAAAAGACTGTTTATGAAACTCAAAATTGCCAGAAAAAGAATACCATCCCATGACTTGTGTTTAAGGGCCTTTTCTCCTATTAGAAAAGTTTCCTGTTTCTCGCTTACCAGACTCCCTTGAAAATATCTAATTGGATTGAGCCAAAGGATTTCTGCTTTTTCTTTGAACGGTGACCACAAAAAATGAACATGAGAACAATCTTTGACATGGTTTGGATTACTAGAGGCCAACCACAAAAATCTGAAAATCTTCCTTTATAATTCCAAGGCAAGAGGGCGAGAAGAATAGTTGTTTTGAAAACTTCTCAATCTCATTGTTTCTGCACATAAAACAGCAACTTGGCAAAGAATCCTAGAAAGGTATCTGTTTGACCTTTTCATGATTCTTAACCCCTCACAGTGCTGAGGACTAAACGAAGAATTTGATTGTCTTTTGACAATTCCGAATCTAATTGCACACAGAAGTATGTTAAGCTTTTATGCCATCATAAAGATTGGAAACCAAAGATTTTGAGGAGAGAGTGCCTGAACTTTCAGATTCTCTGTTGTCAGAACCTTGTCTTCAACGATCATTTACTCTAAAAGATCTTTTATTTATTTATTTATTTTTCTTGATAAGAAACATGGATGTATATTCAAAGAAAGAAGATACATCCTAGGGGCATGGTAGAAGGAGCCCCCCAAAGAGAAGGTAATTATAAAAACGCTTTTCAATTCAAAATAGTTATGGAAAAGCTATAAGAAGAAGAAAATTCTTTGTGATTTGAACTCTACCAAGAGGGCAAATGTTGTATGCTATAAACAAAATGCTCTAAAGAATTAGTATAATCCTCAAAAAGCTTTTGATTTCTTTCCTTCCAAATCGACCAAAGGGTCGCTCGCACCCACCGCGTTGAGCCACAAAACTGTAAATTTACCCCTGAAATTGGCCCCAACAAAGCTTCCATCAACCAATTATCAATATTTCGAGGAAGGCAGCAGTTAACATTGAATTCGTTCATAATGAAAATCCAACCCTTTCTAGCAAAAGAGCAGTGGAGGAGAATGTGGTCTATAATCCTTCTCAGCCTTAAGGCATAAGCTGCAAATATTCGGCAACAAAGTCTAAGTGGGGTACCTTCTTTGGAGCCTAAAAGTGGTGTTCAAACTTCTATACATGATAGACCACAAAAAAACCTTGATCTTCTTGGGCATTTTCAGCTTCCAAATGGCATCAAACCCACCTGAAGTTATGGATTTTGGACCCTCTGTCTTTGCACAAAGTTGTAAAGGTAGACTTTGTAGAGAAGGATCCCTTCGAGTCAAGGGGCCAAGAAATCTGATTGCCCTCCTCACGGACATGGATGTTACCAATCTTCTCCAAGAAAAGGGCCCATCTCTCAAGCTACTTATCAAAAAGGCCTCTCCTAAATCCAAGGTCCCAAATCAAATTATCATTATCCGAGCAATCAGCAACAATAGCTTCCTTCTTAAGAGAAATGATGTACAAACCAGGGAAAGAGACTGCCAAGGGGGTCCCCTTCAGCCAAGCATCTTCCTAGAACCAGATTCTTTGGTCATCCCCCACTAGAAATTTAAAAAAGGAAAGAAAAAACTCCTCTGCTTTTCCAAATATCCACCCAAGGTCTACCTCTTAATCTGCCTTTGGGAGCCTTTGTCATCCAGCCAACTTGCTCCCTGCCGTAAAGAGTTTCAATCGCTCTCCTCCAAGCATTTCTTTCAGTAGTAAAATGCCAAAGCCATTTCATCAGAAGAGCTTTGTTTCTTTGAGCAAGAGCGCCAATTCCAAGCCCACCCTGAGTTAGGGGCAGAGAAGTGAGGCTCCACTTAACCAAATTGGCCCCTGGTTTGTAGCAACCTCTATTCCAAATGAAGTCTCTAATAATCTTTTCCATTCTTTTAATCACCGATGTGGGAGTTTTAAACATGGAGAAGGAGTAGATAGGGAGACTACCTAGAACCGATTGTGCCAAGGTAAGTCTGCCTCCTTTGGATATAAGAATACCCTTCCATTTGTCCAATTTGGCCATGAATCTATTGATTATAGGATCCCATAAGCCAGCAGACTTTTGATTATCTCCCAAGGAACACCCAAGGTAAGGGAGAGGGAGAGAGAGTCAATCGCAAGGCCACACCAAATAGCAATCTCTTCCACCCCATCCAATGAGGGCTGTCTTGTTCTGATTTAACGATAGACCTGACCCTTGAAGGAAGAGGGAAATGATGCAACACCAGCTATGCAAACACTCCATTTTTCCAGGAGAAAATCAGGGTGTCATCCGCATACAAGAGGTGGGTTATTTCCATGTTAAAACCCAAATTAAAGCTGTGGAGGATCTGGTTTTCAATACAGAAATGCACCAGATGACTAAAAGCATCACCAATGAAAGTGAAAAGGAAAGGAGAAAGAGGGTCATCTTGACTAAAAGCTCTAAAAGATCTTCATATCCATAGTTAATCACGTCTCAAAAGAGTGGCAAGAAGCTGCAAAAGAATGCTGTAAGATATCTCCCTAGATTTGATTTATTTTTCATGGGGATCTTATATTCCTTCTACCATACAATTTGCTTTCTAGGTTATTTGGTTAGAACAAGGAAATTTTATTTTATATACAATGTTTAATTTTGGCTACGTACATGACGAAATGGGAATTTATAAATAATTTCTGCATAGGGACTTTTTGATCCTCAAATTTTAATCTGCCTCCTCTCGCTCTCTCTCTCTCTCTATAAAGGAACAAATTTAATCATTAGATGAAATGTACTAAAAGGGAGGACCGAAAGCAGCCTCAACCCAAAGCCAGCAAATTAAAAAAAAGGCCGTCTGAATGGCAGTAATAGAAGGAATTGAGAAAGAAATCTTTCGATGAATTTTAGCCTATCATTATGTTAAACGCTTCATTTAATTTCGTTTTAGTTGCACCACTATTAACTCATCAATGCTAAACTTAGTTTTTTAATTGGTGATTGTTGTACTTACTGCTGGCATCTTGAGGAGGAATTAGTCTTTCTATTTGAGCCCAAGTTCTTCTGATGGAACTCCTGAAAATGGGGTTTCTCATCCTTCTAACAAATAGTTGTTTAAACAGATCATGGGCAATGCCTGAAACAAAAAGACATCGATCCTGGAGTAGAATCTCATCTTTGGTTTTGTAGCGGGAGTTGTCAAAAGGTATTTTTGCATGATTTTTTATGTCCTATTATTTATATTATGGTGATGAATTTATTGGAATTGGTAAAAAAATGGAATTTGTGATGCCTTCAGATGTAAATTAAAAAAATTTCTCAAACCAAAAAAAGGCAAAGATCCCTAATAACAAACATTCTGAAATGCCCGAGTTCCTTGTTGACGACATGTTCTCATATTTGGCGTTAGTTACCTTGTAATTATACGATTTATGTTGGTGACCTATGTAATGCAGGCAATACTGAGTTTTTTTTAAAGTGTATCCTGGTTAAAACTTAAAACTATCTATTTGTTTATCTTACTGATTCTGATTATTTACATTATGTCGTTCTCTGCAGGTTTATACAGGTCTTCAATCACGACTTGGATCGATTAATCCATTTGCAGACGGGTATTCATGGATGCTTCTTAGATGTATTCATAATGACCAGAAATTTCTATCTACCCAACGCTTAGCTATGATGGCAGAATGCAATTCCAGATTAGTAGTGGCTCTTACTATCATGGAGGAATGCTTCTTGTCCATGGTAGATCCAAGAACAGGAATTGATATGATACCACATCTGGTGTACAGCTGGAAGTTAGTACCTTTTTCCTTTGTTTCTTTTACTTTCTTTGATAAGAGATTTAATTTTTATAATGAAAAAGAAATACAAGGAGAAAAAAATGAGACGCCCTCTCAACCTACAAAAACCAAAGGAGGTCACAAACATACCCCCTCCTGTTATATTAGTAAAAAGGAGGGTGTAAGTACAAAATAATTTTGACGTTGAGTACCAAATGAAGTCTCTGATGTAAATCCATTAGCTAACAAATTTTGTAGGGACTTTGAAAAAGGCAGAAATAGTAAAGAGGAATGCTGGAAAGAACTAATTGAGCCAAAGAAAGTCTGCCTTCTTAAGAAATGGGAATGTTTCTTCATTTTGCCAATTTTGCTTTGAGTTTATTCAAGATCGGCCCCAAAAACAGCCACTCTTAGAATTACCTCCGAGAGGGCTGCCAAGATAAATCTAAAGCAGACTGTCCAAACCACAACCAAAAGAAGCTGCCCAACTGGAAACCAGAAACCACATCCTCCTTGATATTTAAGCCGACAACTGCTGAAATAAATAATATTGCAGAGGCTTAAAGTCTAAATGTATTCAAGGGGCTTGGAATAAGGGCAATTTTTTCGCTGGGAGCTTAGCTTTAGAATGCCTTTAATTTTAATAAAAGAGAGTTTTCTGAATGGGTTTCCCCTCTTGAATTTTTTCATACTTTCTTAAACCAATGGCACTGAAGTTTGAAGATAGAGAGGTCGGGCATCTTCTTGTCTCATAATTGAACTATCGTTTCTTATCAAAAAAAAAAAAAAGAAAAAAAGAAAAAAAGAAAAGAGTTCCGGCATCTTTTTCTTTTCATTATCTTTTTATTCTCCTTTTGTTGGCTCTGCTAATCTTTCTGCCAGAATATCTCGGCTCTTGGAAAGCTACTCTTGAAAGCAAAGTAAAGTTCCTCTGGTTGTATTAGACTCTTGGATAACCGTACATTTGTGGCAAGACGAGAAAGTTGGGCCTTGCCTTTTATTCTCTCACTGGTGCACTGTTTGCCAGAAAGCTGGTGACAGCCTTGAGCATCTTTTCTTTCTTTATTTTTTCTTTGGTT
>JAOANK020000066.1:70991-81699 GCA_026257165.2 Telfairia occidentalis | reverse complement strand
GATTGACCAAATTTGATATGAAAGTTCCCTAATCAAATAAGGTGGTACAAGATATAGGTCCACTTGTGTTTTCATTGTAAAAAAAAACGGTGCCTGTTTTTATAGACTTGTTAAGTGTGACTTACATTAAAAAAAAATAATAATAAAAAAGAAGAAAGGGAATCGTTTATAGTTAGTTTGTTGTTAACCGTCAAGCAAATAGATAACATAGTTGGTTACATTTTTTTTAGTTCAACAACATGTGTGGGAGTGAGAATTTAAATTTATGACTTTTTTTTATCAGGAAAATATACTTTAAATTGAAATGTCATAAATAGTAAAGGAATATTGAAGGAATTAATATCGGATGACAACACAATAACAATTACTAAAATGATTGTTTTTCTTATAAAAAGTAGATGCTAAAATTGAGAAAGTCTAAGGACCAAAATGATTGAGTCAACTTAAGCATAAATCAACTGGTTATGACATAGTTCTTCGATCAAAAGTTCGTGAAGTTCGAATCCTCAACTACACTTTGTTGAACTAAAAAAATGATCAAAATGATTATTTTTTAATGTTTATAGATTAAAATAAAACAAATTTAGAGTCTAAGTACCAAAATGAAATTTAAATAATAATATTATATCACAATCTTGTCGTTTTTGTAAGGACCCCAAATCCAAACCATCACCAATTTTAGCCAAAATTAATGAACATGGAAAGTAGGCGTGCCTCAATCATGCACCGTTCATATTGTTTTGTTTATCCAAGTTGACTTAAAGTAATTATTTTGGAGTCGCATGCGTGTCATATTTTATTAACAATTATGTTATTATTTAGATACTTTATATCCATTTAAATAATATGTACTATATATATATATATATATATCCATTTAAATAATACCATTTCATTTTAAAATACAATTTAATAAATTAAACATTTTATTTGCAATTATACACGAGAGACAATCATTTTATAAAATATTAGTTCTCCATTATTGTGTGGTGTAAATGGATTTAAATATTCGTGATATGAGACTATGCTTTAAATTTTATAATATGAAATGAATAAATTACTCTTATCATAACGTTGTAAATCATTTATTACTTAAAAAAAAATTGAATTGATTTTTAAATGTTTTAAATGATAGCATATATATTTAAGATATAAAATTAGATGTTAATAGATGACTAATGAAAAATATTAAAGCCTTTAATTTATAAGTGCCCTTTACCTAAATTTATATAATAAAATTAGAAAATACAACTCTCTTCAAACTTTTTTTCTTTAGCAATTTTTTTTTTTTTTTTTCCAACAATCTGTTAAAAGTCTGAAAAGGAAAAGAAAAAGTTTTCAATTTTGTTTTGTTTTCTTTATAAATTTAGATTTTGTTTTTTTGTTTTTATTTTATTCTCTAATTCAAATTGAAATTTTATCGCTTTCCTTTACATGCTAATTAGAATAAATGCATGGGCTGAAATGCTGGGAATTCCCACAACCTTGGAGTGCAGCTTCTGTTACAGCATCTTCTCAAGCATATCCATCCTAGAGAGAGAGGTTTTTAAAAAGCAATAAATATATGTATATATATATATAAAGAAACTGTTTAAGCCTCTTACTTACTAAAAATCGAAATAAAAATAAATCGAAATGAAAATCAGTTTAATGAAATCAATCGGAATGAGAATTATATTCATTTGGTGCTATTTACTAGGAGTTATTTATAATCGAAATAAAAAATCAATTCATGTTACTTACTTTTATTGGAAACGAAATAAGAATATGAAGATTACCATTATACCCTTTTGTATTTAGGATCAATTAAAAATGATTAAAAAAATTTATAGCCTTACTTTATATTATATTATTTAATCATAATAAAATGTATCCTTACAATTTATTTGATATAAATAATAACTAATTAAAATAAATTTACATAAACCTAAAAATTTTTGATATATTTTTTATTATTAGAAAGAAAGTATTATTTAATTTTATTGTTATATTATTTAATAATAATAAATCATATCTTATCAATATAATTTAAAATTAAATAATTAAAAACAATATGAATATTAAAATACACGTGCTAAATAAAAATAAAAGAAGGGTGTATAAATAATAATAAAAATATATAATTTTTTAATTACTAATTATACAATATATACTTTAAAAAAATTGTGCATCTTTTCATAAAGGAGAGAAAAATGCATTTTTTTTTAAATCTTAAAACTTGTGAGATAAATGAGAGATAAAGAATAAAATGAGTAAAATAATTAAAGAAGATAGTGTGGGTCTCACATATTAAGGAATGAGAATGAAATTATCCATATTTTGGGAATGAGATTCCCAAACTTGGGGTGGGTCCCACTTTTTATCTACATTCCTTAATATTGGTAAAGACTATCAAATGAAATGAAAATTTTTATTCTCATTTATTAATTTCGATTGAGGATGAAGGCAAGTAATAAAATTAGCTAGTTTTAGAGGCAACAAAACTTATATATATATATATATAAAGGTTTATGTAGATTCTTTTTTGAAAAAACAAAACTCTAGCTGATATTGTACAAAGATATATGTCAAACAACTAATATGTTAAATCTTATTTTTGTCCATTAAAATTTAGTTTCTAAAATTTTTTAAAAATATATTTTAATGTTTAAATTGGAAAAAAAAAACTATTTTAGTCATTGTTGTTATGTTGCCAATAGTTTTTACATTCTAATACGTATCTTAACAGGCCTATATGACTTCAATAATGTTTAATACTCATATTTAATGTTTTATCACGCAATTGGTTAAAATATATATTTTCGATCAAGAGGTCAAATGTTCAAACTCTCATCCTCACATGTTGTCGAACTAAAAAAAAAAAAAAGTCTTATCAATCATTTGTAAAATAATTGGTGGTAAAAAGTATTAAAATTTTGGTTAATTTCCTAGTCCCTATGTTTGTTTTAGTTCAATCTAGTCCTTATGGTTAACTTTTCATTGAGTCTCCCAAAACCTCCACCATCACTAATGTAAATAATATTCTTACACGACAGTAATATTTTAAAAAAAAAAAAAAAACACTTTTAGGAAAAATTGGATGAGTTGGTGTTTCGTATGTAAGACATGTGTTAGGATTTTTTATTTTAATTTTAATTTATTAAGTTCAATAATTATGAAGTTGGAATATCGAATTATCAACTTTTGCAATAGTAATAAATGATTTATCTACTTAATTATGTTTGAATTAGTATAAAAGATGTGCAGTTAAGGTTAAATTGTTAGACTATATTGGAGTTTGGGTTTAAAAAGAGAATAAATAAAATTATTAGATTTTTTTGCAAGGGAAAAGTCAACTAAAAAAAAAAGGTGAATTTTAAGAATTAAAGTGTTTAAGGATGTGCAATAATAATCACATTTTGTCATTTTCTACACAAGTGGAAAACCCATTTGATCCTCACTATTTGTAATCAAATTCAAACTTTTAAACGCCCATTCGTGACATTTTTTTAGTCATTTTAATGATAATATGCTGAAAAAAATTGCAATGAGACTTTTAGAATGATATAAATTATTTTGAAACCGAGCTTAAATCACAATGATTAAAAGAATAATTGTCAAATTAAACATAATTAAATTGATTAATACATATTTTTTGTTATGGATTTCAATTTCCACTCCACACATTGTTTAACTAAAAAAAGGTTTAAAATAATAGTTTAATCATTTTAAGGAAGAAAAATGAGATCCACAGATTTAAAAATTAGAAAGAAATTCTCACATTTATCTATAGAATCTAATTCTTGTTTCCAGTAAAAATTTCACTGTGATCAAAACTGAACTTCCACTTAGATAAAAAAGTGTTGCAATTTAAAATTTATATTCAATTTTTGCTAATTCACATAAAAACTAATATTCAATTGATTAATGCACAAATCAACCATAAAATAATTTTGTCAAAACTCACAAATTTCAACAAAAATTTAACTCTAATGTCGTTTTTTTTTTTTTAAATTTTATATTGTTATTTTTAAATGTTTTATAATTTATTGGTCGCATATGATAATACTTTTTTTTACGATCTTTTGGACTAAAAGTTTATAACCTTGTAATATTTTTTCAAATTTAAAGGTTATGATTGCATCACATGTTAAAGTGTGAGGTGTAATTTGATAAAGTTAAAAGTTTATGATATAAATTGATAAAACTGATCAGTTTAGGTGTGAAGTTATTTATTTTTTCTCTCATTTTTACTTGTAAATAAATAGAAAAACTGACAATAGTTTTCAAAAATAGATTTAGAAGTGGAAAAAAAAAAAAATAATCACAGACAGAAGTGATTTTTTCTTTTGCAGACGAGAGAAAGAGACAGGGCGAGACGAGAAAGAGAGCCAAAGTCGTTGATAGGGAGTTGGGTGATCGTTCTTCCTTTTTCTTTTTTTAATTTTTTTTTTCTTATTTGGTTCATCTTATTGAGCATCGAGTGTGGGGTTCATAGCTCTATATAAAGCTCTCGAAGCTCTGGCATTTGGATCTCAGAATCTCAGTCATTCCCTCTTTTCTGATTTTATTTTGTCCTACTCTCCCTTCTCAATTGCTTCTATTCTTCAGGTACGCATTTCTCCACACATGTGACTTTACGATCATCCATTTGGGTTTGTGTTGTAAAATCTAATTACGCGAAATTTGGGTCTGTTTCGAGGCACAAACTATTGGGTTCTTTGTATTCACTCATTTCTGGTACTGGGTTTTGGTTTTTGGTGTCAGAATTCGTGTTTTTCTTCTTCTTCTTGGGCTCCATTTTTTATGGATCGTCGTCGAAATTGATGGTTTTTTGTTCGGTTCGTCCCCTCCCTTTTCCCCTGTTTCTGGATTTACTTGTAGGGGTTCTGATTTCTCAATTGTTTTTGTTTTGGGTGGTGATTTCAGAGGGGAACCTGGTGTGAAATATGGCCAACCGGAATCTGGAGAAGTTGGCATCAATTGATGCGCAGCTTCGGCTTTTAGTACCAGCTAGAGTGAGCGAGGATGATAAATTGGTGGAGTACGACGCGTTGTTACTGGATCGGTTCCTTGACATTCTCCAAGATTTACATGGGGAGGATCTGAAGGAAACTGTAAGTTTGAACTGGGAATTTTACTTTGATTTGGAAGGATGAACAATATTTTTCTTCGTTTCACGCTCTCTGTGAATCTACGCCACTTCCAAGTTGTGGAAACTAGTAATGCTTTTTGGTGTTAACAGAAAAAGTAAAAGAAAAGATATGGATCTTTTTATTTATATAATAAGTGATGCTCACAACTTATAACTTGATGCCATTTAATAGGTGTAAGATTGATAGAACACCCTTGAATTCTAACGACTCCCAATGCCATAATTCCGTTTTGTTTTTACTGGGTGTATGGCTAACATATAAAATTGATGTATTTACCAATCAAAACTTATTTTCTTTCTGTTTGACATTGACGAAGTAGTAATCAAGCACATCATCAACAAAAAAGAACCATACTTCTAAGTTTCTAGTTGCTTGCTACACCCATTCGTGTTGTTCGTCGAGAGATCAATTCTCATGTTTGACTTTTTTTTTTTTGCATGATAGGTGCAAGAATGTTATGAGCTTTCTGCCGAATATGAAGGGAAGCACAATCCTAAGAAACTTGAGGAGCTGGGAAATGTGCTGACTAGTTTAGATCCAGGGGACTCTATTGTCATTGCAAAATCTTTCTCCCATATGCTTAACTTGGCTAACTTGGCCGAGGAGGTTCAGATTGCTTATCGTCGAAGGATCAAATTGAAGAAGGGGGATTTTGCTGATGAGAATTCTGCAACCACTGAATCGGACATTGAGGAAACTCTGAAGAAGCTTGTGGGCGAACTGAAGAAGTCCCCTCAAGAAGTTTTTGATGCCTTGAAGAACCAGACTGTAGATTTGGTCTTAACAGCTCATCCTACTCAATCAGTTCGTAGATCTTTGCTTCAGAAGCATGCAAGGTTGACTTATGAGCTACTCTGGATTGTTTATGTACTTACATATTTTTATATGTTATTTTTTAATGTCTTATTTTTCAACTTTTATTTTACTGATGGTTCATCCAACTAACTAGCTATATCTCTTGTCCCTTCAATACTTGCGGTACAGGATAAGGGATTGTTTAGTCCAATTGTACGCCAAGGACATTACTCCTGATGACAAGCAAGAGCTTGATGAGGCACTTCAGAGAGAGGTGAAACTTGCATTCCTATTATCTGTCATCTACTGTTTTGTTGTTTTTCTTTAACCCAAATCAAAACGTTTCAAATGTCTGTGAATTTGCAAACTGCTATTGTTGTTTTCTTGTGTTTTTGGTGCTATTATAGTATCTGCCGTTGAAAGTGGAACTACATTGAGATGGATTGGCGTGGTCCATTTTTTATATCTGTTAATATCATTTTTCTTTTTTTGGTTTTCCAAAATTTTCAAATTCTTGCGAATACTAAAGCTAAATATGTTGAAATATGCTTATCTGGGAATAATACTTGATAACTGCATGCTACTGGCAACAATAATTGATAGATGTATGCTTTTGGACATCGTTGCAAGATATGTGTTTACACTTGTGACTTGGTACGCGGACGATGCATTAAACTTGATAGGTTGGTTTAGATTGCAGACATTTTACTACTATCATTTGATCTTGACACAAATGGCTGTTTCCTTTACTTTTTGTAGATTCAAGCTGCCTTTCGTACTGATGAAATCCGTAGAACTCCTCCTACGCCACAAGACGAAATGAGGGCAGGAATGAGCTACTTTCATGAGACAATATGGAACGGTGTTCCTAAATTTCTGCGCCGTGTTGATACAGCTTTAAAAAACATAGGGATTGATGAACGTGTTCCTTATAATGCACCCCTAATTCAGTTTTCATCTTGGATGGGTGGTGACCGTGACGGTAAAATCTTTTTCTTTGGCCATCATTGAATTTCGTTAGACTATGGAAGTGGCAGTAATATATCCTCTCCACACTCTTGATGCCTCAGGAAATTGTAACTGTCTTCTTAGTTTTTAACTTTTGCTTTGATTGGTCTACTCTCTACAGGTAATCCTAGGGTGACGCCTGAGGTTACAAGGGATGTTTGTCTTCTCGCTAGAATGATGGCTGCTAATCTGTACTACTCACAGATCGAGGATCTCATGTTTGAGGTATTTACAGAATTACACCTTCTGTAATATGCAAATTTTGGGGAATTTCTCACTTGATTAATAGACAGCTTTTGCTAATAGCGTCAATTAATCAAGGGGCCATACTCATAATATTTTTCTCCAGTTGTCTATGTGGCGTTGCAATGGTGAGCTTCAGGAGCGTGCCGACTTGCTCCATAATTCATCAAGGAGAGATGCAAAACACTATATAGGTAATCAATCACGACCTATGTTTTATAGTAGAAAAAACAAAATCTATGAATCCATTTAGTTTTTCTGTGAAATTTAGATCTTAACTTTGGTAATAGTGACTCTAGTTTTTTATTTTTGTTCGTATAGAATTTTGGAAGCAAGTTCCGGCCAGTGAACCCTACCGAGTGATTCTTGGTGATGTAAGGGACAAGCTTTATCAAACACGCGAACGTTCTCGCCATTTGTTAGCACATGGATATTCTGACATCCCAGAGGATGCAACTTTTACTAATGTTGAGCAGGTTTGCTCTCTTTGGATCTTCAAAATGTTTTTCTTTCCTTTTGTTTTGAGCACAACAATCATTTCATCAAACACCAATTATATACAAAAAGGAACTGGGAAATATTTGATGTTCTTCCCCCCTCAACTGTTAAGGCAGATTACAGAGAAGTTCTACAATTGGATTGCATAAAAAAGGAGAATGCTTGCGAAACCTTTTAGATAAGTAATTTAACTTTGAAACTAGTCAAATAAAAAAGTCATGAACATCTAATCCACAAACTTATTTTTACAGCAATATTTCTTTGGTGGACATGTTTTAGTTTATCCATTCCTATTGGAGTCCGAACAAAGTTCACAACTTTATTACTTTAGCATTAGCTTTATTTGTCATATATATGTGTGTGTATATATTTAAGTCTTTGAATAAAGGAAGTAAAGTGGGGAACAACAAAGAAAGAGATCTTTTGTTGGAAGAGTCTGGCTCGCTTTGTTAATGGAAAATTTTATTTTAAAGAAAACTAGAAAGTCCATGTTACTATTTAGTTATTATGCTATGTTATACTCCCTTTTTAAGCTTTGACTGAGGTGGCAACCGTTTTTTATTGTTATTTTCCCAACTATTTGCAGTTCTTGGAACCTCTTGAACTATGCTATAGATCCCTCTGTGCGTGTGGTGACCGTTCAATTGCTGATGGCACCCTTCTTGATTTTTTGAGGCAAGTGTCCACTTTTGGCCTGTCACTTGTAAGACTTGACATCAGGCAAGAGTCCGATCGTCACACAGATGTCATGGATGCCATAACAAAGCATTTGGATCTTGGTTCCTACAAAGAATGGTCCGAAGAACGGCGACAAGAATGGCTTTTATCTGAACTCAGCGGCAAACGCCCTCTTTTTGGTCCAGATCTTCCTACAACTGAAGAAATATCTGATGTTTTGAACACATTCCATGTCATAGCTGAACTTCCTTCCGATAATTTCGGTGCCTATATCATCTCCATGGCCACTGCTCCATCAGATGTTCTGGCAGTTGAGCTCTTGCAACGCGAGTGCCATGTTAAGCAACCATTAAGAGTCGTTCCACTGTTTGAGAAGCTTGCAGATTTGGAGGCTGCACCAGCAGCTCTTGCTCGTCTCTTCTCAGTTGATTGGTACAGAAATCGGATTAATGGAAAGCAAGAGGTCATGATTGGCTACTCAGATTCTGGAAAAGATGCTGGACGGTTCTCTGCAGCCTGGCAATTATACAAGGCTCAAGAGGAGCTTATTAAGGTTGCAAAGCAATATGGTGTGAAGCTAACTATGTTTCATGGTCGTGGTGGCACTGTTGGAAGAGGAGGTGGACCAACTCATCTTGCTATTCTGTCCCAACCACCAGAGACAGTTCATGGTTCGCTCCGAGTAACGGTACAGGGTGAAGTTATTGAACAGTCCTTTGGAGAGGAGCACTTATGTTTTAGAACACTCCAGCGTTTCACGGCTGCAACACTCGAGCATGGAATGCACCCTCCAGTTTCACCAAAACCTGAATGGCGTGCATTGATGGATGAAATGGCTGTCGTTGCTACAGAAGAATACCGTTCCATTGTCTTCAAAGAACCACGATTTGTCGAATATTTCCGCCTCGTAGGATTTCTTCTGCTGACTCCCGTGTAATTTCATTATCAAAATCTGCACTGACTGTGAGCTGTTTTTTACTAAATATTTTGTACTTATGATTTCAGGCAACACCAGAGCTGGAGTACGGAAGGATGAATATAGGAAGTCGTCCATCAAAGCGAAAGCCAAGTGGCGGTATTGAGTCACTTCGTGCCATACCATGGATCTTTGCATGGACACAGACGAGGTTCCATCTTCCAGTTTGGTTGGGCTTCGGAGCAGCATTCAAGCATATTATTCAGAAAGATGTTAGGAACCTTCACATGTTGCAGGAGATGTACAATGCATGGCCCTTCTTTAGGGTCACCATTGATTTGGTTGAAATGGTGTTCGCCAAAGGAGACCCTGGAATTGCAGCTTTGTATGACAAGCTCCTTGTTTCGGAGGACCTCTGGGCATTCGGAGAACGCTTGAGAGCCGACTATGAAGAAACAAAGAGCCTTCTACTGCAGGTAAAATTTGGCCCTTTGTCACTCAATCAAGTACCACATAAGATCATCATTCAATCCTAGTTTGAAACGGTTTTTTGTCCTTGTACCTTTGTAGATTGCTGGACACAGGGATCTTCTTGAAGGGGATCCTTACTTGAAGCAACGACTTCGTCTCCGTGATTCATACATCACAACTCTGAACGTGTGCCAAGCGTACACGTTGAAACGAATCCGGGATCCAAACTACCACGTGAAAGTCCGTCCACACATTTCCAGGGAAATAATGGAAGCAAGCAAACCAGCAGACGAACTCGTTAAACTAAACCCAACGAGCGAGTATGCGCCCGGGTTAGAGGACACCCTGATCTTGACCATGAAGGGTATTGCTGCTGGAATGCAGAACACTGGTTAAACAGGAGCATTATAATCTGCCCTCTGTTGTTTTTGTTTTTTTTTTGCTGGTTTCTCTCAACAGATAAATTTCCATGTAAGGAAAAAAAAGGCCGATAAGTTATACATCAGAAGTGGATGTTGTTTAAGTTAATCCAGCTTTTGGTGAGAAGAAGAGATCTGAGTTACTGTGACTGCTTTGCTGAATGATCAAAATTACTGTGCCCCAAATTCTAGAGTGGCCAGTGGATTATGTTACCTTACAAGGCTTTTGAACTTTAAATTAATAAATAATTGCATTAATGCTGGAATGGCCTTTCTGTTATCTTCTTTCTTTTCTCACCTCTCTTGAATCTACAAACTGTTATTTATCTTTCTTTCTCATTAATGCTGGAATAGGTTTAAATCTCCATTAAAACGTGCGGTAAAAAAAAGTTTTTTTAGTTCAACAACATATGGGGTAGGGAGATTCGAATCTATGATTTCTCGGTCAGAGAGATACGCTTTTAATCAATTGAATTATACGGTTTGGCAAAAAAAAAATATAGTTGAACCATTTAGTTTCTTTTTTCTTTAAAATTGAAAACCAA
>JAOANK020000066.1:56644-70761 GCA_026257165.2 Telfairia occidentalis | reverse complement strand
CCCCCCCCCCCCAAAAAAAAAAATAATAATAATAAAATTTAAATCTAGTTTACAAAATTACTAACACACAATCAATTTCAATTTCAATACCAACGAAAGAGCATAAAAATTGTTTGAGAGAGAGAGAGAGGCGTAGTGAAGACTTGGATGGGAAGCAAAGCAGTAAACTTTTGAACACCATAGCCATAAAGCTCCATAACCACACCAGTCTCCGATTTGGGGTTCTCTTCAAACGCAACTCCACAGTCCACAGACCCAACCGAGAAAAAATGGCTCTAGACATGCGGCAGAGGCGCCCCCAGACCTCCGACCCTTCGCCGTCCGCGGCGGCTTCTTCGTATTCGAAGTCCGACAAGCCGGCCCGATCCACCGGCAAGGAAGACGAAGACAAAGGAATTGGGTGGTTCTTCCCTTTCTTTGCTCTAGGGCTCCTCAGGTACATGAGCGCCACATCCAACATCATTCACGACTGCGACGAGGTTTTTAATTACTGGGAGCCTCTCCATTACCTTCTCTACAAATCTGGCTTTCAAACTTGGGAATACAGGTTCTAACTCGAAATTCTCCCCTGACCTAAACTGTAAACTGTTCTGGTTACGAGAAAAAAAATATTGGAAATGCTACGTTCTCTTTGTATTCTGGTTCATTTATGGAGTGCCTTCAGCTTTAAATGCGGATTATTATAGTTTTGTCCTGTATCCTCGTATTCTGGGGTTAACAAATATTGCTTTCTTCCTTATTGGCTTCTTTTACTGTTGGTGTATTATAGTTAACCCTAATTGTTCTCTTAGTTTTCAAACCGTGAAAAAGTTCCATTTTCTGTTCTTGGTTCCCAGCGGCTTGAGCTAGATTACATGCCATGGCAGTAATTTTACCTTCTGATAGAAATCACAGTGATGAAGTATAAAGACAAATAATATATTAATCAAGGAATAAGACAAAAATGACATGATTTGATGGTGTATGTTTATACTAATGGCCTGGGAATGTAAAATCCTGAATGAATCTCTGAATTAGATTACTCCCCTGTATGGATTCTATTTGCATGACTAAAATATATATACATATTTTTAATTCCTATGAATTCCTATATTACGAAGTACATCATTCATCAAATCATGTATTCTGTTTTTAGCCTTGCTTTTCATTGGAAGATGGATCTAACTTTGATAGGGCTGCTATTTGGAGTTGGACACCAGATTTTAATGTACTTTAGAGAAAGCGTAGTTAAGAACTAGCAATTACTTGAGGTTGATTGCTTTCAAAGAGGTCTTGTTTAATTTATTGTTCATTGAAACTGCACTCTCTTGCAGTTCCCAGTTTGCACTTCGGTCATATTTATACATCGTTCTCCACGAATCAGTGGGCAGACCAGCTGCGTGGCTGTTTGCTGAGGACAAAGTAAAGGGCCATTCTTTTTCAGATGTTATTTTTTCAATAGCCTACAATGTAGATCCAGATATGTCTATGGTTTTAATCTCTCTTTAATTTGCAGGTGAGAGTATTCTTTGCTGTAAGGCTTTTCCTTGGTCTTCTCTCTGTTGTTACAGAAACTGTTCTTGTAGTGGCACTCTCTAGGAAATTTGGGAAACGCTTTGCCACTTATACGCTTGCAATGCTATGCTTAACCAGTGGCTGTTTCTTTGCTAGCACTAGTGAGTAGTCATTTTTTTCTTGTGTCTCCTACATATATCATTAATTGTGTAACTTCTACATGAAATACCATTTTAGTTTCTTGTGTATTTATTGAGTATTCTTTATTTATTCTGGAATTGCTTCAGTATCCATTGTTATTGCCTCATTTTCCAGGTTTCTTGCCTAGTTCATTCTCCATGTATGCAGTATCTTTGTCGTCTGGGTTATTTCTACTTGAGAAACCTGCTCCAGCGGTTGCTGTTGCTGCTGCTGGTGTAATTCTTGGCTGGCCATTTTCAATCTTGGTTTTCCTTCCGGTCACATTTTACTCTTTACGCAGAAAATTCAAAGAGGCATTTCTTGCAGGGGCACTAACATCTATAGCTCTCCTTGTATGTCTTCCCACGTAATTTTATTGTGTTATTTATGATGTTTTGTTGAATGGAAACTTTTATTAAGAGCAAGAGGATAAGGTATTCACAATACAAAAGATTTCAAAGTAGAATTTAATTCCAATAAAGAATTACGAAAGGATCGAATAAATCAAACTTCTTGAGCTAATCAAAGATTAGCGCACAACTTCTTCTCCCAAAGATTCTTAATGTTTCAGGACCAATCTATTGCACTCCAACCAGTAAATACAGTGTCGACCAAATCTCACACTTCATACTAGCTTCCACTTGGTAGATTTATTTCCACCTTTTTTTTATAAGATACCAGCTAAAGATGGCAAAAATCCTTGAAAGCTACTTCTCAATCATAATGCTTATTCTTTACTCCTAACTTTTCCATTAAAACCCCTTTTTACCTTCTTAAATAAGTTTTCTACCTTGAAAGGGGAAAATAAGTCAAAAATGTAGATTTTATGATATAGATTGAACCAAATTTAGAGAGCCACTTTTTTCCTCCTGCCCTTTATTTCATATATAATGTATGTTACACTGGGTGCTAAAAGCTCCTCTGATTTGGCTTGTAGGTCTTCTCGCTCCTTGTTGACTACTATTATTATAAAAGGTGGACGTCATCTGTGCTAAATTTGCTGATCTATAATGTCTTGGGAGGTGGTGAAAGCCACTTATATGGGACTGAAGGACCATTGTTCTATCTCAGAAATGGATTTAACAACTTTAACGTTAGTTTTGTTCTTGCATTACTTTTTCTGGGAATTTTACCAATTTCAAGGAAAAAGTATGTTCCAGACTTGCTTGTGGTCGTCTCCCCTATTTATATTTGGTTGGGATTCATGTCATTGCAGCCACATAAGGAAGAAAGGTTTGATACTTTTACAACTATATTGTATGTTTCCCTGAGAGTCTTTTCTTTCTTTTTTTTCTTATAAAAAACATTTTTTAAAAAATTTTGTGGCCCTCATAAGTTACTATGTATGTGTCTAGAAACCCAAAAGATGATTCTATTGAATACAACTTTTGTGCTTGGAACTTCTGGGTTGTTGAAGTTCTGTAAAGTGCCCTTTTGATTTTATATTGGGGATGACATCGATAAATGGTGCAAGCTATTTGTGCTCTGGTATAATGAGTATTCCCCTATTAAAATTTGATTATTCGATTGCTCTAGAATGTATAGAATTTGAAGGCAAACTAGCATTTCTAATCAACATTCTTTGTTGAAACACTCTCTGATACTTGAAAATTGAAATTGCTGATGGCATATATTTGGCGTCATCGACCTGATGTTATTCTGCTGCTGCAGGTTCCTTTATCCAATATACCCTCTTATTAGTGTTGCTGCTTCTGCTGTCATCGAGTGCTTTCCAGATTTTTTCCGAGATAAGTACAATCCACATGATAATTCTGTATTTGTTATGGTGAGTATCTTCCATTCCCTCAATTTTT
Organism: Telfairia occidentalis; assembly: GCA_026257165.2. NCBI lineage: Eukaryota > Viridiplantae > Streptophyta > Magnoliopsida > Cucurbitales > Cucurbitaceae > Telfairia > Telfairia occidentalis. Next base: position 67,273 of record JAOANK020000066.1, on the reverse strand, counting down.
CTGAATTTATTATGATAATATTTTCCTCTATTGAGTTTGTTAATTGCTTTGCAGATAGCAAAAGTTCTTAGACCCCTTTTTCTTGGCCTTATCCTTTGCGCATCCCATGCTCGTACATTTTCGTTGATTAATGGATACTCTGCTCCTATGGAGGTTTACAAGGTTTTGGCTCACCATGATGATGTAGGAACAGGTTAGATAAATTATCTTTCCTTTTCAGGTTACTTGAGCTTGACAACATGGCAATCTTTGTTGTTGTAGTTTCTCTTATTTGTTGCATAATTTTGATATTTTGAAATTGGAAATCCATGTTGATGAGGGATTTATATAATTGTATTTCACATCACAGCTGAAGACATTTGCCAATGGATTTTTCTTCTTTTTAATTTACTTTGCATATGCCTTCTTCTAGGTTCCACAATTTGTGTTGGAAGCGAGTGGCACCGTTTTCCATCATCGTTTTTTATTCCAGATTACATTCAAAAAGTAAGATGGATCGACGATGGGTTCCGAGGCCTTCTTCCTTTCCCATTTAATTCTACCTTGGGAGGGACCGCAGCTGCTCCCCCATACTTTAACAACAAGAACAAGGCATCAGATGAGCAATATGTACTATCCCCACTACCTGAAAGTTTTTCATGCTTAATGTTCTGTATATTATCTTACTGATGATGTGCTTTTGTTTCTACCGTGACAAATCATGTAATGTATTGTACAGCTCCGAGATATCGATGCGTGCACTTTCCTCATTGAGCTTCAACTCGATAGACCGTATGCTTCTCGTGGCAGTGACACATCAAAGTGGGAGGTAAAAGTCTGTTTCTCTTGTCCTGCTACCTCTAATTGAGGATTTTACTGAGACTTTTTTTACTTGTAGGCTGTTGCAGCATGGCCTTACCTAGATAGGGAGTTCTCACCGGCATTTTATCGATCATTTTTCATTCCATACCTCTGGCAGAATAGGAATGCTTTTGGAATGTACAAGCTGCTTAGGAGAATACCAAACTGATTCACAACATTGTAGGAGCTTGACCTTGGTCATTCTGTAGCTTTGAACAGAAAATTAACTTATAAGAGAGTTTGCTAAGAATTTTCCATCGTGTTCTTCATCCTCCCTACGCCCCCAAAATACAAAAAAGACAGTCCACTTAGCAAGAAATTCTTTGAGTGGGGGGGCGCCAAATGTTTTGAATGGTAGAATTTTCTCTCAATGCTCATGAATCTGGAATCATTTTGTTACTGAGTTACCATGGCATGACCTGTAGTCCTCTCATTTAACCTCTGCTTCCAAGAGATCATTTTTCTGTAAGTGACGAGTGAAATTACGTGCATTTCTAAGATAGTGTTTTTGAGTTAACATCTCTGAATCTGAACAGATTCATAGCCTGATGAAGAAATGCATTGAACGTTTAAGTCAGAAATCGTTTTGCTACTGAGTGACATGCAACTGTACTTAATCAGACAATGACTTTTGTCTTAATTCGACAAAAATGGCGTCAGGCAAACTTATTTTTAAACAAATACTAAACGAATTCGAGCTCCCTGGCCATTATTCTGGAAGCAGCCTTGCTTTGGACTTCGTCCAATTTTCATTCCATATTCCTTTTTGAAAACAATAAAACGGCCCAACGATGATATTGAAAGACTGCGATCCAGGATCGAAGGGCCAACCCGCTTGAGGTTGCACAAAGAGGTGGCTCTGAGTTCTTGGGCTTTTCTGAATAAGACCTGCAATTTTTCTTTAACAGAAACAAATTGTAACAACAAAAATTATATGAAATATATTTTGGATGGCTAGTCTTCGATGTCAACCATTTAATTGAAAATCTTGACACAGTCTAAGTTTTTTCTCAATCATGGTCAACACAATCCAACTGGGACCAAATAACCCGTTTTTTTTAAACATACATTTGTAACACTCATTCTCACCAAGATCTTTACGACCAAGTCATAACAAACTCAACGAAGTTTTTGGATCATTTTAAAAGATGAGAGTTTAGTCCTCTCCCATGAAATTTGACATTCAATGATAAGGCTACCATTTCTGTAAAAACTATTTGACACATAATTATAACAATGTGAAGACAGTTCGCTACAAGAATCCATCTTACATAGCAGACAAATATCCATAAAGGTAATAGTAAAAAGCAATTTCTGCTAATGATGGCAGTGACGAATTAGGAGAGAGAGAGAAAGAGAGAGAGAGGGAAATCACTTTTTATTTGGATTACCTGCTTGCAGGAATCTGGAGAATCTGACAGTTTGGGGAACTTTGAGAGAAAGAGAAAGCACTTTTTATTTGGATTACCTGTACGCAGGAGTCTGAAGAACTGACAGCTTAAACATTCAGGATACACCAGAAGACCATTCTAAACTCGTCCACTATTAACATGCAAATTTGAATCTAGAAAAGCCCTTCTTGCAGGAATTGGCCACCTGCTAAACCTTATACTTGCAGGGGGTTCTAGTTTTTTGCCACAAATGTTCTTCACTGTATCATAAAGAATGGTGTAGTTAGAGCTGCTTATGTTCCTTGAATAACAGAGTTTATCATCATGATATCTGTAATCTTGCTGTGTGCTTCCCCATCCTCTGGTGACCAAATGGCCCTTCACAACCATTAATCCCTGCCCATTTTGAAGATTCTTCAGAGAGCTGATAAATGATCCAAGGCCATCTGTCTTCTTCTCATTGAATCCCAATGTCACGTTAGATAAAGATTGGTAAGTTCCATTCCCTTCATCTTTGGTGTCTGAGTACAAGTAAAGAGGAAAAGCTTTGAAAGATTTGAATGAATAAACATGTGAAGACTGCTGCTTGGCATGAACACTAGTGTTGAAATGAATCTCCTGGTTCACAATCTGGCTGTTCCCATTATTTCCCATTTCCATTGAATTACTATAACTAAAATCTTGATTTGATTGAGTTGTGATGATCCCAAGAGAGGATTTCACCCATCCAGTTGATGATACCGATCTGGTTACCTTTGTCAAGAATGTTCCATCTGGACCTGTGAAGTTCGAATCCTCGGAATTGACAAGGGGCGAGACGATATGATTCAAAAGCTTTCCTTCGGTTTTTGCAGAGTTATCATCCAACCAAAGATGCAGATTTGCATTGATGTACCACACATTTAAGGCATGAGTGACCCTGAACCCAAGGTTATGAACCTTTCCATTTAACAGATGACCTAAAAATGGTGTGAGTTCTATGTCATAAGAGGGTAGGTTGAAGGATCCAATTCCAGAAATTGGCCTCCAAAGAAGGGGATTCACACCTCCAGTATAAATCACAGTAAAAGGCCAAACTGCTCCAACATTCTCACCATCAAGACTGACTAAAACCTCCCTAAAAGGTCCATTTCCAGGGGCATCAGTAAGATTGTTTGCAATAATGTAATCATTTGGAAGATTTGAATACCAGAACTCATCATTCTCATGAAAAGATACATAAACCTCCAACACAGCTCTGTAAGCATTTTGGGGAATTTCAAATTCTTTCCCCTGAACATCAGTTGAATTCTGAATTTCAAACCACAACCCATCATTCAGTGGCAAATCCCGGGAAATGGGTACAATTAAATCAGCTCTAGAATCATAACCAGACACTAATTTTTCTGAATGCACTCCATCATTACCACCAAAACTTGTGTCTCCAGGATAGAAATGTACATGAATTTTCACATGGTATATTCCAGTATAAGTCCTATCAACGAGATTACCCAAATAAACAGCCAGAGTTTGATTCTTCGAAAGCAACGAATAATACCTCGTAATGTCCTTCTGAACCGTCCAAACAATCCCCGAAGCCCTCGGCTCCGCCGTGCAACTCCGAAGAATCTCAACGCCGCCGAGCCAAACCCCGAAGATTCGATCAAATTGCCTCCCTCTACAAGTGGCCTTCCATTCAAGTACAATCTTCGAGAATTTACTAAACGAGCAATGAGAAGGAGGGCTGTAATTCGCCAGAACGGGTGATTTTCCGTAAGTGTAACCGAAATCGTGTTGCAGAAGGAGGAGAGAGCATGGTTTGGCCTTGGGGGTTTCAATGGGTTTCGTCACTTCGAAGAAGACCGTCGGTGGAGTACTGTTGTCGGCGGTTTTTGTGAGTTGGGAGAAGAGATCTGGGCGGCGGAGCCTGGTTTTGTGAAGATTGGCATCGGAGTGAAAGGGGAGAAGGATGAAGAAGGAAATGAGGAGAGGAAACGAAAGAGAAGACGCCATGAACGGCTGCAGAGTGAGGTATGATACTCTTCTGGTTGGGTTTTAACTTTGAAGGGAGATTTTCATTTGAATCCCAACAAAGGATGCTGAATTCTGAAGACAATTTTTGCTACTTTTGGAAGAAATTGAAGGGCCACTTGGCCACTTCAATGACACAAAATTTACTGTGTTTGAGTGAAACTGGTCGTTTACAAGAATTCAAGAAGCATTTGGTTAGCGGATTTTGAAAATCACTTAATGTAACATGAAATTTTTGAAATGTGTTTTATTATTGACTAAAAAAGCTTCGTGGATTCCAAAACTTTTGGAGTATAATGATAAAACATTTGATTCCACTCCACTCGTATCTCTCAACTCTGCAATCTACCGAACTAAATTGTTTATGATTGACTAAAAACGTTGTTATTTCGCTAAATAACTTAACTAATTAAGATATATCTATCCGACAAAAAATTCGTAAATTCAAATCTCTACTATACAAGTTGTTGAACTCAAAAAAAAAAAAAAAAGTTATTTCAAAAGTTATTTCAAACTCACTTTTAATTAGAATAGAAATTATGTTGATGAGTAATTTCTTTGTAGCTGATTCATTGCATAAATGCTATATTAATTTTATAATCATTGGAACCAAAAGAAACTGGCAGTGAAAAGTGTAATTGAGCATTTGATTAGGCTTTTAATTGTGATTACCATCAAACTTAAAAGAGGGACCTAAATCTTTCCAAGTCATATCTAATTCCCCTTTAGCTCCAACTTTACATCATTCATATTTACCATCTCCACCAGCCCCCACCCAAAATAAAATAAATAAAATAAAAAGGAAAATCACTTTTTTTTTTAGTTCACGACATGTCGAAATCTAAATTCATGTTATGAAGTCGAACTCCTCATTTTTTTAATAAAAAAAGAACAAAATTGGCTTCTCTGACCACACTTCAAATTTGACCATATAGAGTATAGTTGAAATTTGTAAAATTTAAAGACATTTTGTAATTCTAAAATTCACTTTTAATCTTACAATGAAGTTTTATTTAATTATATTTATTTTTTTAAAAAATTTATTTTTAACTATTAAACTTGGTTAATCATTATATTAACTTTAAACTTTCAATCATTACTTGAAGTTCCTAGATTATGGAAAAACTGCAAACAGCTTATCATTAGAGTGCTTTATTAGCAGATAAATATTATACTTGGGTTATTAAATTAATGATGAGATATTAAGAAAATATTATTTCATTAAAAAGTCAAACAACGTTTCTAAAAAGAATCTATCGTGCCTTTGTAGACTATCTAATTGTCCAATTACAATTTGGAAAATAATCATACCATGCATTGATACTAATTATATGAACTCATTTTAAATTATTGTTCTTGTTTGAAAATTGATGCATTTCTTTTTCCCTTTTATTTTTATTGCAATTCATAAACTTGTGAAATAATAATCGATACCATATTCGCATCTCTGAAAATCATTTGCTAATTGGCATAATACAGTAACTTTAAATTTCAAAATATTCAGACTGATACTATAATTTCATTAAATTGATCGCATTTATCTTACGATTTAGAAAATCTAAATTTATAAATTTATTACACTGATTTTAGTAATAAATAATCCAGGCTGCTCTCATACTATCAATAAAATTATTTCCCATACCATATAGTAATTCATGCTTTTTTTAAAAAAGGCTACATGGAATTTTCAAAGAAACATAGATGAGTATCAAGGGAATCAAATGTTTTTCCCCTCAATATAGAAGTAAGTTAGTTATCTCATCTCAGATCAAGTGCAGGGGATTTGACAAATGAATCAAAATTAAGCATGAGAAACAGCTCTTCAGCAAGCCAAATGATAATGGGAAAATGATATTATTTATCACTATCAAGAAATGAGAGAATCATTCTGTTTCAAAGTTCAAGAAAGGGTTCGGTTTAGAACAGAAATTTGACCAGAATCTCCGTTTAATAAGAAAACTTCCAATGGAACATAAGGGGAAGCCATGGACGATCCAAACCTGGAGGAAGGTTGCAGCATTTTGCTACCTTTTGCACATCGAATCGTTCGAAGACGACGACCGGTTCTCATCTGCCATATCTGCCGGAGACCACAGAAATCATATTCAGTCACTTGGGAGAAGCCTATGCTTCAATAGAACCAAAATGTGCCAGTAACGTTTAACAAGATTCTACAGAAAAAGCCAACTATATGCTACATTCAAAATCATTTTCAGTCATTTCAAATCTAGAAACGTTTACTCCATTATATTATTATTCGGTTTACATACTGAAACTGATACATTCAAGATTAAAGAAAGTTTTTTTTTTTTTGGTTGGCTCTCTCTTTAGCCTTGTCTCTTGTTCTTAAAAGGTCTACCTCCGAAAACTTCATATTATTCTGGTGTGGATGATGGGCAGATCTATATTTCTTGGTTTCAATAGATTGCTTACAAGCATTGTTCTTATCTACTAGTATCTAAAAACAATCAAGTAAGAGTATGAGTATGTTATGGTTTATTTTCTACAATGACAAAACAATATTAATTCTCCGGTCAGATTCCAGTTTCTTACAATGGGAAGACCATGAGAAAGTTGAGTCAGTCAAGAAAGTTAAAAGAGATTACAAAAAACAGTTGAAAATATGTAACGAGTAAACTCAATTTGTGAGTGGAAAAGAGTACCTCAACTATCCCTTTTCTTGGTGCATGAATAGCCAAACACAAGCAATAATCACTTTTCGCTTGTTCGTAATCTATGGAATTGGAACTTGATGATGCAGTATCTCTATTGACTAGCATCTCCATGAACAGACAGATGGCATCGCGATATCCCTGTATTTTGTTTTAAAGAGTTTGTTTAGAACAAAAAAGGACTAAATGTTGGAAGAGTTTAAATAATTCAGGTTTCAAAGACGACCTTCCATAATCGCACCACCACAAGTGCCTGAGTGTCTAGGAGCAATATACGACCCAGTGAATCTGTAATTGCTGCCAACGTACCGCTTGGTGACAAAGTCAGTTTCTCACCTTTTCTTGGATGGTCCTTCAAGCATGTCAAAGGAGAGGCTGCAGCAATCATGATGCCAAGAAGTTCCTAAAAATTTTGTAAAAATTGTACAATAGCTGATACATAATTGTTAGAACACTCGAGCAACGTAGCTAACGGTGGAATGAAGTCAAGATCAGATGCAACATGCGTCTTTTTCGCAAAACACAATAAAATTGCAAAGTACATCAAAATTCTCTATTAAAGCCCCACAAAACAAATCACACGACTTCTAAAGAAAGTACGAAAAAGACAATCCCAATGAACAGAACTTGTTAACAATAACAAATACCACACTTTAAGTAAAGCTGAAAGGAGAGCAGAAAAATAAAATTTAAAGATGAGAAGATGCTTAAAGCCAGATATCCGCAATGATCAATCCAGCGCTTAATATCTTTAGATTGATATGAAAATTAGATAGGAGATCCAGCAAAAAGAAAAAGGCAAAACAGAGAATCTTAGGAAAACAATGGTTTCTTTTTTTGGAATGATAAAACAATAGGTAGTAAGCATGCATCTGGATGTATAATAATTGAATTACAACAAACTATTCACACCTCGAGCAAAAGCTTGACCCTTCACATCTGGCTTTTTAGATGTTGGTTCACTTCGCCAAATCATTTTTGAAAATGAAGCTATCGTTGAAAATGTTGCAGGGACAACTTTTGATAAAATGGCTCCAACTAAAGACCTGCTCTTGTCTTCAGAAAGTCTTTTTACATGATGCCATTGCCACCCAACAAAGTAAACAAAATGTCACAACAAATGACAAGCTTCAAGTATGATATTTTTATTGCATGGATGAAAATTAATTTCATTGTACACAATAACTTGAGAATCATATATAGCAAAGGACCAGACAATCTAACCTGAATGCCGAAATGACAGCATCCTCTCCAACGGTGACTGCACAAAAATAACGCTCACTTGACTGCCCAACAATAAAAGCAGCTGAATTCAAATACCAGAATAATTTCAGAGAGCTTCCGTGACCATGACATAAGCACTGCTCCTAGAAACAATCTCCAAGTTTTTCCAATGAAATGAAAGAACAACTTTTTTACCTGGAGTTCCATCAATGGAGGAGGCATGACACCGGTGATTGCTGCATCTGCACAAGCACCATATTTGCTGACATTCCATACTCGATAAGCTAATTTTTCAAAAGAATTTCCAGGATCCTCCAAATCACGCCTGTCTGATTTTTTATCCCAAAACCGTTCATTTGATTCTTGAAACCATTTTTGCAATGTATTCTGTGACCAAGCATGTAGGGCATGTTATACTAGTCCAAAACAAATTAAGCTCCACAAAGACAGAAATTGTTTTTTTTTAGCACACCACAAAGGCAGAATTCAGTATTTCCTTAAGCATAAGCACAGAGGTTAAAATAAAGAACCTAGCTGGAGGTAGGGATGAACATCAGAATTCGTAAGAGGAAGAAAATATATGAATTATGGACAATTATCTCAACAGAATGAACAACAAATCTCAAGAAAAAGTAGCACGATAATCTAAACCTACACTTTTTTTCAAGATCAAATACGTATTTTCAAGATTTAGTAATTAAAGAATGGTAGCAAGAACCTCAATATCAGATCCTTCAATGCGTGCAATTACACCTGGCATAACAACCGAAACCTCCTCGAAAGAAGATCCATGGGATAATTCTTTCTTCAAACCGCGAACCCTAATTTTTAGAATTCTTCCAGGATGAATCATCTAAAACACAAAAATTAGCAATAAATTTCATCGCCATTAAAAGATTGGAGCCATATTCATTGTCATAAAAAAAAAAAATCAAGCCTCCAGCAATTGAATACTAAATTATGAAAGTTTTATGCTTGAATAAAAAATAACATAGCTGCACAACTTACTTGAACCAACAAACAGAAAATTTAATCAAACGAATCAAATCCCAAGTTAAAAAACCAAATGTATTTTATTGATATTCTTATTTCAGATGGGAAGACAATTGAATACATTTTGTTCCCACACGTTTCCTTCCTCACAGTAGAAAATCATCTTGTGTATCACATTTAATTGACCTAAGGTTTTAATATGAAGAATACTTAGCTGAGACAAAGTTACTTCATTAATAGTCTTCAACAGTACTGTTGTCCTTATTTTTCCTTCTTTTTAACATGAGAACCCATACATGACTTCAAAAACACTCAATGTAGCATCAGGATCTCTAAACTACCAATACAGTGTTTAAATAAATAAGTGCATCAACCATTCCACCATTGTCTTCCCAGGTGAAAGATCATGCAAACCCACAAGTACTTCCATAATTATGCTTCTTATGCTATTACGCTACTAAACCATAATTCTTGCTTAGCCAAACATTTCCTTCCTTTTTTGCTCGAAACAAATTTCCAGTAGGCAACGCAGGAATCAGATTTTGATTTTTGTCATAGATTTACAGAACGAATTATAGTGGAATACACCAGCACAGTGATCCCGCGAAATTTTCTTAAATTTCAATTCCCTCGTTCACTGATGACGAAATCAGCATATCAAAATGACAAGCAAGAAACAAAAAGAACAATCAAAAGCGACAAGAATGGCGGGCTACCTGCTTGAGAATCAAATCCCCACTTAACGAGTAAATCAGCAAATACCCACACGAGGTCCCGGCCAAAATCACCTTTATTTCATCGAGCACCAACCACTCTAAAGCAGAGATGTACTCCGCTTCGATCGGAGACAAATCAGAAGGTCTGATCTTAACGTGATATCCATCAGAACCGGCCCACCCAAGAACAAGGATGACGGATCGATTGGCCAACGCCAGAGAGTGGGAATCGAGGGCGCATAGAAGACTGGGGTTATCGACGAGCCAGCCTTCCTTTCCAGCGCCAAAATCGCCAAGCTCCTCGCAAGCTATGCAGCCCAACTCCGTCGTGTGGGTCCGTCTCGCCATTGCCGGACAATGGACCTTGAATCCTTCGCTTTATTGGAGGTGAAATTGAAACAGAGCCATGGAGATTTCAGATTTGAGTTGAAACTTGAAAGAGATCCAATTGACAACTTCAGAACGAAGATGCGTGCCCCAGAAACACACGCGTGATTCCCAAATCCACAGTCCGAAGCATTACAGAATGTTTAATGGGTTTTAATATGTAATTTATATACATAATACATGCTTAAATTATTTTTTCCATTTTTTTTTTTCTTTTTCATCGATTAACAAGCTTTTTACGTGTTCTATTTTTTTAATCTCGAAAATCGTATGAAAAATCTAAATTCATTATGTTTTATTGTTTTTTTTTTTTTTTTTTGAGGAAAAACCAAATTTCATTAAAGGGAAAATGCCACATGGGCTACATTGCTTTTCTCCCCCTCAACAAGCTGTAGA